>JAVYIG010006776.1:0-111919 GCA_035222895.1 Strongylocentrotus droebachiensis | reverse complement strand
ATGTGTCATATTCTATCGTTTATAACTTCCCCCTCTCGAGTTAGTATGGAAATACTGTAGGTAAACTATGCATCTACTTCTTGCATGTGTAATTGTATCTCCTAGATATTTACTGAAAGCCAGTGATATGATTTCATAATGTAGAGCCTGAAAATTGGTTAGATATTGATTGACTTATTATTAGTGCTATTTCTTATGTTGTTATTCCCAAAGTATTTCGTTTAATGTTTGTGCTTATATTTCTTGACTTATATATTGTGATTATTTTGTATCTTTTGGCTCTCACGGGTCATCCTGTAAAGTTATTAGTACTATTATTTAGTTTTAATTTTACAATATCATTTTACTCTTCATATGGATGTTTCATTGAACATGCCTAATATATCAAATCGAATTAAGAAAGACATGGGAGGACCCTGGTGCGACATTCCATTAAAATTCCTTCGTATTCACTTTGCCCCCTGTCTGAAAAGCCATTAAATCGAAAGCTCTCGGAATTGATAATGTGACAGATTAGTTTGCTATCATGTAGAGATGTATGATGTTTTTAATCCATTCCCTTACACACGTCGGCAATTCATTTTCTTAACTTGTCACAAATTCAAGCAGGTTTTAATAAAAGCGTTATAGCAAAGGTGATTGAACTTAGGCCTACATGATTGTGTTATTTACGAAGCATAACTTCTAATATAGAAAGTATAAAAGGGTTACTCACATATTTACCACGCACTTCTGAAATATATGATCAAATAATGTAAAAGTATTACTACATGGAAATATGGGGTCTGACCTTGATTATAATATATGGAGTTTTTACTACCAAAATCATTTTTAATAAACTGTTTATATAAACATGAGTTGGTTTTAGCTCAAGCTATAGACGCCTTGTTCAAGTTCTACATAATAACAGATATCCTATGTACATTTCGCAATACAATTACGCATACATGTATATTTTAAACGTACATTCACTAATAGATGCTGTATTTTGGGGGAAATATACTACAAAGAAAATTGACTGGTCTTCCGTGTTCAAAAGGAATTTAACGTATAGCAGATGACAGATACTGCCCCAATGCCACGTCATAGAGGACAAAGAGCATGTTTCTATTGAATGTGAACAGAACAATTTTTTTTGATTATATCAAACTTGTTGTGAAATATGCTTTTATTATTGATTAATGTTGATTTTTGCATGGATATCTATTGTTTCTTTAAGATTAGCATTGGTAGAGAGATAGACCGTGTATTACGTACAACTATCTCATTCTGGTGTACAAAATATTAGTCTTCCGGAATAAGTATGGTTTCAACGAAAACCGTTTCAAACTAAAATACGTATATATTTGAAAAAGAAAAGAAAAAAATACTTGTTGTGTTGAAAAATCAAGAGCTAAAAAAAGCCAGACCAAAAATTTCCAGGGAAACTGTTAAAAGCAATTTAAATGAAAAGAAGCCAAATATTGTACAGTTGAGAAAATATGTGATTTGTATTGATAACATTGTACGTCAATCATATTTGTTCTCACAGCTTTATGTTGATGCTTGAATGTATACACCTCATTTTGAGGCACACACAAACAAAACTACGCATATAATTACTTAGTTAGTGTTCTTACTCAAATGTTATAATAATTATGGTCATTTGTTTAGTTGTACTGTGATAATATAAAAATAAAGCAGAAGTCAAGTGAATCCTTTGGGTTTCATGGACGTAGTGATAGATTATAGTAGTTTGGGTAGTTGAAGTAGTACTGTAGTGCTCTCTTTAATGTATTATGATTGTGATAAGATTTGTTTTGGGGCCAAAACTGTATACCGTTATTTGACAATTTTATGTCAGCTATAAACATTTTCTATGAATTGTAAATATAGATTGCGAATACAAATCAAAGAGAACACAAAAATCACGAAAAAGTTGTTTAATTTCATCAAATGTTTTTCATTGCGGTTATGTTTAAAATCATCTTATGAAGTATGAATTAAAAATAGGTCGAGTTATTGGGGTAGAAAAGGGATGAGAGGGAAAGAAAAGGAGGGGATACAAGATGATAAAAGATAGAAGTGATACAGAAAGAGAGATAAGAGGGTGGGAAAAGTGATCCAGGGAGAGAAAGGGGAAATAGAGATAGGAAGAGAGAGAGAGAGAGAACGATCATTACGACGTTATACAGGACCGTTTATGGTGTATGATACAAATACTTTTAAAATTGCATAATAATATGAAGTCTATAATTACTTTAAATCAGTCGTGCGGACACTTAAATGTTGATTCGTGGTCCAGATAATTTTGTTTACAAGTTAAGCAAAAAACACGTTTTCTAACAAATTTTAGCAGATTGTACTGCTTTTGCATGTAGAATATTTGGTAATTCATCCAAGAAATCTCTAAGAGTATTCCAATGCTTAAAGTCTACAGTCAGTGCGTCCAATAAAACAGCGAAACTCAGTATCAAACGGTAATTGAGAACAATCCATAAGCCGTTTAAGTAAAATGCATTGCTTTGTATAACGCAGAAGTCATATGCTAACTATTACGATATGATGATAAGGTTAAAATCTGACACAAATAGATTTTGAAATTCTATTTTCAAAACAATGTTTGTTGGTGAAGTGAGTATCAAGTAATGCAATCAGAGTATCATTATTGCAAACTTTTCAAAGAAAAAAAGAAAAGTTTTAATGAGAGACATATTGTATTGGCTAGAAGAGAAATTCTTTCACTTTCACCTCATGTAGCATGATAAGAAAATGAAATAGTTTGTCGCAAAAGGGACTGAACACGATCCCACATTTCCATTTGCTCCAATCACGCGCTTCATTTATTAAACATGTTAAATTAGTAGCAAAGTGCTGCGCGGAGGTCACTTTTTGGAAATGGTCGCAAAAGTTAACGAAGTTTGCTGTCCAAAAAGAAATTCAATGAAACATTGTTCCAAGGCGTTACATATATCCAAGGGCGGCAGAGCGCCTGCAAAAGTGTGTCTGTGTCTGTGTGTGTTGGGGGGGGGGGAGGGGCATCAACAAAAAGGGCACCTACAAAGGGAAATCTCTCGAGGCGAAAATATACAATTTTAGTCATTAATATATACCCCTATTGTGATTACATTATCAGGGATGATTTCAATATTTGTTTCTCTTCATACATCATACAATACATTAGGTAAAGACCAGTTCTGGTCATGCGATTGATCAGAAAAGGTTGATCATCTAGCGTATAAGTATTGCCGTGTACTGCAAGGTTCTGGAATCATCAAAATGATAAGAAATCTGGCCTAGTCTTGGTAAAGTTACAAGCACTGTAGGCCTACACAGAAATATATATTGCCCAGGCCTTTATGATTTATCGTACAACGGCATAATAATTATATGCACAATTTATCTCTCTCTCCTAAACAAAGCTGTTAATCCACAGATCGCCATGAGACTGCATCATTTTACAAAATAAACTTGTAGAAAACCAGAACTCATTATGAATATTTGCTAACTCAACACAAGCTGCTTCTAGCGATTTGACACTCTCTTTCCTGTATTCATGATACTCTCTACATTTGATTGTTTTGTAACATGCGAATAGAAAAGTGGTTGGATTAAAATACCTCCCTCCTCGCATTTAGTTGAAGGGATTATACGAACATCATTTGTATTTTTCTTCCTCATACTTAGCTTCGACATATGGGTTTCCAAACGTTTGAGTAGTCACCGGTGGGTGATTACCTTACAGGTCAGTTAGCAAATGATATGAGTCTAATTAGTTCTGTTCATGTTGTTGGCATATCAGACCCCCCCCCCCCCGCCCCCGTGCACCCCTTCATTAGAATGCTGCCATACGCCCGTGCTTCCCTATTGACTTTGTACCCATGCCTATTTTATTATTAATGCATTAAATGTGAATGATCGTTAAGTGGCATTTTGTCGGTGTTTGATTTATTTCAAATTGCTTCTATGCAGAATTCTACCTTTCTCATGAATGTCCTGGCCTTTGGATGAATTCGCCTCAATATGCATGATAATAATTGTAGAAATAATAATGACAATGTTAAATTAACAATAATAGTAATGATAATGATGATGGTAATACTACTAATAATGATAATTATAATAAAAATAATAATGATAATATCATTACTAGTGAAGGAAATGTGTATACAACGCAAGCACTTATAGTGCGCCATTTATCAAGGAAACTATTCCGGGGCGCATTGTGAGACAAGTAGCACAATAATTCAAGAGGAGAAATACAGTAGGCTAGAGAAAATACTGCACTAGTGTTGAACTAGGTTTATGTACTGCATGCTTTTGAAAAGATGCGCGATGCAGGGAAATGTGTCGGAGTAGGGTGGGTCTTCTCGAGGATATTTGGAACTAGACAATTATATTAGCAGCGGGTATCGCGTAATGAATCCGAAAGCAATCGAAATGACTGAAAAGCATCAGTCACAATTGAAAAGCTGATTGATTTCCGGGAAAATGTTAATTAAGAACCACTTTAATATTAAAAAGAAAAAAACTTACTGCGAAGAACATAACCCCACTAAAGCGATTTTTTGGTGGGTGTTTTATTTTGGGTCTACTTCCTTCAATTTCAAAAGTTAGTAATCAAGATCAAATTGAAAAAAATACTTTGCAGTGACATTGCATCACAAAGGTAACAAATATTGTACATATTCCGTGGCAAAAAGGAAATAAGCGACGGAAAGGAAGGGCAATGACAAAAAAGAGGGGGGAGGGGGGGGGGGTAGCTTATGACCCGGGTTCAAATTCAGTTCTCTTTAATTTATTAGACCCAGTACTGATGATGCAAATTACTAATAAATATGATAAGCAAGATCATCCTCCTTCACTTGATGCAACTCGTTTGTAAAGCATCATTTTAAACAAACAGAACTTTGTTATTCCTTGCTCATTTTTTCCTGATTGAGGTGTCATATGAACGAGCAGAAAATGAACTTTCTAGAAATGTGACTTTTTCTTCAAAACTCAGATACCGCCGCCAAATGACTTTTTGGCTTCCTTCCTTCAAATCGCTTTTAATCACTCATGCGTGAAATATGCATCATATGAGTTGTATCAAATGAAAGAGGAGGATCTAAGCTTTACAAATATGTGTCATTTATTACTTATAATTGTGATTAAGTTATGATAAAACATCGATTATTTTCGGTTTCGTTTTTCTGGGTCGCACTGTATACTAGATAAAAATGATGAATACCGCCATTAATGTAATTTCCTATTGTAGGTTACAAGGTTCCTATACAAATGAAGATTAGGGTGTGTACGCATGTACATTACATGTACGTACAGAGTGAATGGTTTAGCCACTGACCGTTTTCGCTTCGAGCTACGTGGCCGCTTTAGTTTTTTTGTTTTTTATGTAATGATATATCTTGTTTGGTTCTATCTGGAATAAATTGAAAATGATCGAATATAAAGATATGGTGATGTTCTTTGTTGTGTCGGTTTGGTAAGCCATTTCGTTCATTTGCCCTTTTTGTATTTTAGGAGATACACTTTTCTCTGTTAAAGATTACATCTAATTTGTCGATAGGAAGACGTGTTGCTTCTTCCTTATACAGGATAATTGATTTCCATCTTGAAATCGTTTCATGATGTCTTACTGATCTACTTTCTGCCTGTATCACGCGCGGTCTCGTGTTCGTAGCTGAAGTTAGGTGCTCCCCAAGGTAATTATAATGTGTCATTATGTTTAGCAAAGGTCGTAAGATCAATAGGAAACGATGTATTTCCGTTTGAGTTTGCGAATTAGGGATAAGTTCAAAGGTGCTTAATATCGGCTGTGCGCCCACTCTCTATGGGAAAACCACTTCTATTCATAGATCTAGGATGCACAATCGACTGATAGTTTAGCATCGTTATTAATTGTTTATAATATATACACTTCAATAGAAGCTCAGTATTTTCGATCAAAGTAATTCGCTCCTCTTTCGTCACATATTTGTAATCAACGTGAGAACTTGGTACAGAATTGCATGCATGCATTCAGGACAAAATCTATCACTGCATACTTTGTGCTTACATGAACTGATTGTTGGCTTCTATAGTGTTAGTAGTATTGGGTTTTAATGGACATTGGATGTATATATGCGTAGAATGAGCTCGTGTTTGCAATAAACCAGAAATCCGCTATTTATACCAATGGCTGAGCAGACTGGGAAAGAGAAAGCTCCGAGCTCTTTAGAGAACCTGACGTGTCCATTATGTCTTGATATCTTCGACGAAGCAACGATCCTGACTTCATGTGGACACACCTACTGTCGGAAATGTCTTAAGAACTATGACCTTACCCACCAGGACCTTGATCACATGATCTGTCCTCTCTGCAGGAAGATCACCAAGTTGTCTGCGAACCGTGTCGATGATTTCCTCACCAATGTGACTGTCAACGGACTTGTAGACAATTACCACGCCGAGTGTGGAGGGATGAACGCTGTCCTTGAGATGCGTCCAAACTGCACTGCTTCCAAGTTTCATCAAGAATCAGATGCTGTTTCATTCTGTAGAACGTGTAATAATTACATGTGCACTGATTGCGGCTGCAGCCATGCGCTGCTGACATCAGTCTTTGAAGGTCATGAGATTGTATCCATACAGGATATCATCAACGGGAAGGTCAGCATTGGTCATCTATCTGAGAAGTGCTCCATCCACAAACAAGAGAACAAAGATATGTTTTGTGAGGATTGTAAGGTCTATGTCTGTCTCAAGTGCGTGATCGTCGGTCATCAACATCACAACATCAAGAATCAGGCTGACTTCGAGCAGCAGTTACGTTTTAAGGTGAGTGGGTTCATTTGACAAAAGATACGGTGTTTATTGTATATTATGTAAAGCTCGGGGTTTGAGGCATTTAATTACGGCCATGTGAGCATATTGTGAAACTGGCAGGTCACCAATCGGCATGGGGTCTAGGGTGTAGAGCCCCCACTAAAAGCTCAGGGGTTTTAGGCATTAAATAACGGTCAGATTAGAATCCAGGGGGCAGAGCCCCCGGAAGCTGGCGGGTTTTGGGCGTTTAATTACGGTCAGATGAGAATATTTTGATACCTTGTTTGCGACAATGGCAGGACACTAATTGGCGTAGGATTCAGTGGATAGAGCCCCCCAAAAACTCAGGGGTTTTAGGCATTAAATTACAGTCAGATGAGCATTTTTGATACCAGTCACACTGGCAGGTCACTATTCTTTCTTTCTTTCCATCTATTTCTCTTTAAGATACTTTGTCATAACATTGGGGGGGGGGGGGAGGGGCACTCTTAAGCCATCCGGAGCCTAAAAGTGTGTTGTGGTCTTTAGAAAGTATTTGCTATACATTTTTTTTGGGCACTTTTTCAAATTTTCCGGGTGGGGTGGGGGGGGGGGACGATCCACCCTAAACAAAATTGAGGGGGGACATGCCTCCCGCCACCCCCCGGGATCGCTGCCCCTACTAGAAAGTATTCTTTTCACTTCTCTATCATTTGTTTTGTTTAGGTGAACGACCTTGTTCAGCGATGTGCCGCTAAGAAGACAGAACTGGAGAAGAACATTGAGAATGTCGAAGTACAACGCCATGTAGTATACACTGCCGTGCAGAAACTACTGGAAGATGTCAGTCAAACCTACAGCATCAAGGCCAAACGGCTTGAAGAAAATCATCGAAATCTCATCGGTCAAATCAATGCAGTAAAGCGGAGTTTCGATGACGACCTCAGCGTCTTGAAATCCAAGGATCGACAGAGGATCAAGAGTATTTGTAGTTCAATAACACTGGTATCCATTGACAGACTGGGTCGTCTTGAGACAGACAGTCTGTCTGCTCATACCTTGCTCTGTAAGGAGCTGGATGCCATGCTGAAGGAGGCTACTGATCACACTTCTGCGGCAGCCATTACGAAGAAAGCACAGGAGAAGAGGTTTAAGCCTGCTGTTGATACTCGTCTTGACCTCGGGAGCATCTTAGAATCAGATCCCAATTTGCAAGTCATTCAGTGTGTAGATCTACGGGGAATGATGAATGGAATGACCCAGTACTCTGAGGACAGTGTAGCTATCGGATATATTGGTATATATGGTATAGATATCATTGATTTAGCTGGTAAACAGGAGCAGTATCCAAACATACCAAGTAACATGAAGTGTTGTGATCTTGTGTTTCAACAAGACAGGTCGTTATGCATATCGACGGGTACTCACGATCAAGAAGCACACATATATTCTCCCAATGGATCCAGAAAATCAACCCTCCACGTGAAAATCAATACCTATATCGGACTTAACAGAAGTCCATCAGATGAAATCCTCATCGCTAACAATAGGGAGCGAGTCTATATCTATGACCCGACTGGATCCACTCTCAAACACACTGTTCCGACGAAACACAACGATACGAGCCAGGTATCTGCCACCAGGTCGGATTTGATCGTCACGAGTTCATGTAATTACTCACATCTGAGCTTAGTGACGGTCTATGACAGGGATGGGAATGCTGGTAAGTCTCTTGAAGCTCCACTCGGTGTCTACATGTATGCTGCCGTGGATGAGCAGGATAGGGTGTATGTAGCGAGTGTTGATCGTAAGAAGGGTAGCGTGTCGATCAGGCTCTATGACCTTGATGGTCTGAACCTGAAGGAGAGAGTTGAGTTCAATGTACTTAATCTGACGCTTAAAAGTAGTTGGTGTTACTTGGTTTCCCTCTCTCCAGACGTGCTCGCGTTTGCTTGTTACAAGAAGTTGTATTTTATCAAAGTATCACTGTAATCCACCTCACACTCTTTATTACCATTATAGTGTTGTGTATACCTCTCTGTTCCAGCTCTTCTCCATTATTGACCTATAATGTGTCATATATTCTATTCTTTATTATGTAATAACTAACAGAATTAGAAGATGTCTATTCTCTCGATAGATTTTCAATTGCCTGAATACCGTTGTCATTATCCAACTTAATTATAACTTCTCTCTCTCGAAATAGTATGTAAATACTGTACTTTAACTATACACTACTTCTTGCATTGTGTAATCGTTTCTGCTAGATATTAACCGAAAGCCAGCGATATAATTTCATAATGTACAGCTTGAAAATTGGTAAGATATTGATTTTCTTCTTCATAATGTTATTTCTCTCATGTTGCTATTCCGAAAGTATTTTTGTAAATGTCTGTGCTTATATTCCTTGAATTATAATGTCATTATAATCTTTTGTTTAACAGTCGAAAGTTCTATTTCTTGTCTAAATATCCTAAGAAATGTAAACATATTATGATATCTTTGTAAACATTTACTGCATTTTTGTTATAATTGGTAATGTCATATTTGCATATTTCATGTGAATTCAGCAGTATTCCTTTTTTATTAAAAATGATCGCTTTAATTCAATTCAGTTTAATAAAATTAGATTAAAATGAATTCAATCATACGGGATATTCTGATAACCACACACGATGGTTGGTCTAAAAACCAATCCAGACCTTCATTGTTTTCTTTTCAGTTTTTGTGTCATGATAATGTACCTTCAACTCCCTCCTAACAACGTTTGGTGCATGGGTATGCGGTGACCCAATGTGATTGACCAAACCCGGGGACAATGTTAAGCTTGATTTTGTTCCTCGTATGGTCTAAGTAACTTTGTTCGGTCAATTCTTATGGGAAAATGGGGTGACTATTTCGGGACAGACCACTGGCCCTTTTCTGTTTCATACACAGTTGTGTGAAGTACCTTTAAAGGGGAATCCAACCTGGAAATTAAACTACCGACTAGAGAAAAGCAGAAAAATCCGAAAAGTAGACTGGTGAAAGTTTGAATGAAATAGGAAAAAATTGAGAAATTTATGAAATGTTTAGAGTTGTAACCACTATAAATATAGGCTGTTTAAATTGGCTGAATCGGTAATGTCTCTGTGATGTAGTGGCGGACAACTTGCCCAATTTCTTCCAACACACAAAAGTACTAAAATTTCAAAAGGGAGAAGGCGCTTAGGCGAAAAAAGGAAATATAATTATATTTGTGTGCACGACAAACGGGACTGCATCACCATGACCAATCCGCCAATTTGAGATACACTTTTATACAAATGAACGTATAACAAGGGTTAGATTACCCTTTTACACATCGAAGTTTGTTTTTGTGTGTGTGTATTTTCCTCTATTGTCCTTTTTTTTCCTTAACTTAGAAAGTAGTTATAGAAAGTATGTATACGCTGTAAAATGTAGCCTATATAATTTTTTATCAAAATAACATTTTGATTTTTTTGTGTGTATAAACACAGTACTGTTGACGGACACTGGATATATTTGTGGCAGATCGAGATTATACTTGTCTCATGTGATATTGACATCTTGTTATTACTGCAAGCCTACCCAAAATAAAATCACAAGAATGGAAAAAAAATTGAGCATAAAAATGACTGATTTGATTTGTTTAATCGTTAATGAGGTGATAAAAGAAATCTTTTAATAAATGAAGCGCAAGCTGACGTAGAATTTGGTAATATTGTTCCTTCCTAGGTTACATTTGGCTCACATGTTGCTGTCCATACGCTGTTTGATCTCTTTCCATGTTTCTTAGCATGTCATGCTATCTCGCACTGTATGGACAGCAAGATATCATCGCAGTTAGGTGTCCATACGCCGTAACATCGAAGCACATGTTTTTCAGATGATCTCCTCCTCCTCTCTATTCATTCTCAGAATTAGATTGATTCTGTCTGTTACTTTTCCATTTTTCTTCTCTTGCATGCTCTTTTCTTTTGTCTTTCTTGCGAATTATCACTCATCGTCTCGATCATTGACTACTGTAATTCCTTTCCTCTTCTCTCTCTCTCTCCCTCTCTCTCTCTCTCTCTCCCTCTCCCTCATACCCACCTACTTCCGATATAAATATGCTACACATGAAGAAAAAACTACGTTTTACCAATATAGACAGGTCAATTAAGTAACATTCAAGCATCGATAAAAACAAATGTTCATACTAATATCCTGTTTTTGCAGTTAACCTGTATATGGCTTTAAATGAAAATTAGTATTGCTTTATCTGTTTAAAAATAAATAAACGAGTAGGCCTAATACATTTAAAAAGATATGATAAACATACTAAACACAAAATAACTCATAAATATGTAATATCTCAGTCGCACGGACGAGAGCAACACAAGACCGACCCCAGACTGCACAAAATAAAAGTCACTTTACCCCGAATGTCAAAAACAGATCGGTGTGGAGTCGGTTTGAGTCCGTCTCGTGACATCACTTATGTATTTCTGGCTCTACAGAGAATACAAATGAGCAATTGAGCTCATATTAAATTAACTAGCAACGAACCTGTTGTGCTATTTAATTTTCCCTTAACATGTTCCAATTATTGTAACTTTAATTCATAAATAAATGGATATTGCATTTCGCAATTAGGCTGATGGCCATTAATATAAAATACACGAAAAACCAATGCAAATGTATAAAATACACCTACACTCATATAAATACATGATGCATTCTACTCTCGTCAGCATCTTGTGCAAATTAAATATACATTCATGAACACGTATGTTGATTGTCACTAATCTAAAGGAATTACAGAAGATAACAGTCATCTTGTTGAATACCTGAGATTATCTAAACAGAGCGACTGAACTTTTGATACCACTACAGATAAAGATGAGTGCTGGTAAATTACATTTGCCAGCATGACATGTACGAGAGAAACTGTCCGGAAGCGATTGAAACTAAGTTATCGGAAAATGTTGACTATGTAGTATATAATATAGGAGTAATTGTTTGGGCCAAATTGTGTAGGCTTATTTATGACATTTAGAAATCATTTAAATGATACTGACACACTGATATCAATCTTGCTGAAAATCACAACCAGTGAAAATCACTGCACACAGATATATTATTCTAGCAATGTTTCAGACTTATGTTTGCTATTTTGCTAGTCTAAAACAACCCATTCATTTTAACAATAGCAAGAAACAACTTCGACAGTTTTCCCCGAAATGCAGTAGCACAAACAGAACTCTTACAGTTACGTCAGCACGTTATTATCCCAAATGAATCATATTTCCATGCAATATGGCCTACATATTCTATTTGCTATCATCTTTCAGATCATCAGCTCTTGAGACAGACATGAACAACATTTGTATGTTAATAGTTCTAAAGCATGATATATTTTATAAGAGAGGAAGTGGTTAAATATTTTTTCAGGCGAATTTTGCATTATAATAAGTGTGGCCAGGCAGGTAAGATATCTTGTAGCATTAAAAACGCAAAAGTTTTGAAATCAATTTTTGACGGAAAAAAGGGAAGAAAATGAGAGAAATGGAAGGAGATGAAGGACGAGTAGTAGAGAAGGCAGGGTTGAAATATTAAGTGTGGTTACCGTCGTTTACCCTTCCAAACATAGTTATAGAGGCAAATAATTGTCTTGCTCTTATTACTAGTACTGATCAGATTCTACGTACTAAAGTACTCCAACTAAAGATCTCCAACGCAATGTATCCATAACTGAAAAACTATGAGACGCCCTCTATAGATAAAAATGATGAATGCCGCTATGAAGCTCAAAGGTGCTTAAACGCTGCACACGCACTCTCCATGGAAAAACCCACATCTATTAATAGGCCATGATATTATATAGGATGCACAAACTGCATTATATTCACAGACGATCTACTGAAGTATGAGTTTAGCATTTTAATCACATTTGTATTGATGTATACATTTGTATAGAATCTCAGTCTTTTCGATCAAAGTTATTCGCACCTCTTTCGACACATAATGACATTTGTGTAATCAACGTGGGAACTTGGTTTATATGCAGAACTGTATGCAATATAGGACGCAATCTACTATACTACAATACGTCACTGCATTGCATATACAAAGTTTGTGCTTGCAGAAACTGACTGCTGGCTTCTATGACACGTCAACTGATCACAAATTTAAGTTTTATTGGACATTGGAGATATGCGTAGAATGAGCTCGTGTTTGTAATAAGCCAGAAATCCGCTATTTGTACCAATGGCTGAGAAGACTGAGAAAGTTAAAGCTCCAAGCTCTTTAGAGAACCTGACGTGTCCACTATGCCTTGATATCTTCGACGAGGCAACGCTCCTGACTTCATGCGGACACACCTTCTGTCGGAAATGTCTCAAGAACTATGACCTTTCCCACCTGGATCTCGATCACATGATCTGTCCTCTCTGCAGGAAGATCACCAAGTTGTCTGCGAACCGTGTCGATGATTTCCTTACCAATGTGACTGTTAATGGACTTGTAGACAATTACCACGCCGAGTGTGGAGGGATGAACGCTGTCCTTGAGATGCGTCCAAAATGCACTGCTTGCAAGTTTCATCAAGATGCTGTCTCATTCTGTAAAACGTGTAATTTCTATATGTGCACTAATTGCGACTGTAGCCATGAGCAGTTGACGTCACACTTTGAAGGTCATGAGATTGTATCGATACAGGATATCATCAACGGGAAGGTCAGTATTAGCCATCTATCCGAGAAGTGCTGCATCCACAAACAAGAGAACAAAGATATGTTTTGTGAGGATTGTAAGGTCCATGTCTGTTTCAAGTGCGTGATCGTCGGTCATCAAAACCACAACATCAAGAATCAGGCTGACTTCGAGCAGCAGTTACGTCTTAAGGTAAGTGGGTTCATTTGACAAATATACTTGCGTTTGGCCAAGGCCTGACAAAAATACTCAAACGATTCAGATAAGGGAAGGTACCATATGCAAAGGAAGTGTGTGTGTGTGTGTGTGTGGGGGGGGGGGAGGAGGGGTTTGATCTCCCTGCATTATTTAATTTGGGGACAAAATTGGTTTCAGCCCTGTGAGTAGGGGCGGATCCAGCCGGCGGCCCAATTCGTGAGAAAATATTTAGTGGCGAAACAACCGGCCGATAATTCGCTCAGGAATAAGCACTAATTTTGTTTTTGGGCCTTGAAAATTTGAAAAATCGCAACCCTCCCCCCTTGAGCGAAAGGGGAGGGGGCCCATATCTCCTAAAAAAGGAAAAATTAAGATGTTTTTAAACGTTTTTTCTCACAGGGGAGGGGGCTCCCCTGGATCCGCCACTGCCTGTCCCCCCCCCCTCCCCTCGCAAGGAAAAATTCCTTTGCATCAAAATAAACTTCCACATGCTCTGAATCTCTGAGTAATTTGTAATCATCCTAAAATCAACATTTTCTCCACGCAGTCGCTACATACACTCCCTCGAATATTGATAGACCCAGTGTTTATTGTATATGTTGTAAAACATGACTACAATAAGGGCACCACAACCGAGGGAGAAGATTCTCCCATCTATCAAATGGTTGGGGCAACATAAGATCCCCCGCCCCCTTGACAAGGATTGTAAAGTCCAGTTGGTCATCAAAATCACAAAATCAAGATTTAGGCTGACTTCGATCAGGAGTTGCGGCTTAAGGGAAAAACTTTTCCTAGGCAAAGGGTTGGGGAAAATGAGACCCCCCCCCCTTGAAAATAATTATTTTTCAGTTCAGCTCAATCAGCAGATAAGTCCTCTAAAATATAAAGTTTGACCATTACAAAATCTTAATTTAATGAGTTATCGGCCGCTACCCTCTTTTTACTAAATACAGAAAGAATTGTAATCCTATATGTTTATACTGTAGAAATCATGTCTCCTAGATGTTCCATAAGAGAGGGGCATATTATTCCCTCATTTAGGAATGGGGCAATAAAATGTCTGCCCTCTCTTCATCACAAAGCCAAATTGATTTACAAACAAAGGGGAATTTGTTTTTCCCTTCTCCCTCGCGAGAGAAAAACTTTTGACGTCCTTAATGTTGCAGTATAACCATACAAAAGAGGTTCTAAAAAAACGAAGTGTTGTCATTCCAAATTCTAGAATCCTCTATCGTTCGCTACGCTCGCTTTCTTCCCGAATTGCCAAAGCGAGGAGGCATATGATGTTTTTTGTCATGGGGGCGGCTAATAAGTTTCTCCCCTTTACAAGATATATTTTCGCCGTATATCGATTAGCTTTAAGTAGCAACATGTCTGACTTTTCATGTACTATTCAGTAATCCATGTTGACTCCCTTGATGGGGCCTTTCCTAAGAGAGAGGAAAATCGAGAAAACTGTATGAAAATAGCTGTGATGTATAACGATGTATAGTACTTTTCTTTGGCTATAAAAGACACATTTAAACTTTCCAATCTCAAAATTGTGTTGCTCGGTCGCTTAGCTCACTCGTAATTCATTTAATGCAGTGTATCCTCTACCACAAGGACCTCGAGACCCCCCCCCCAAAAAAAAGGAAACGTTTTTGACGTTCCAAAATCTTTTCCCCCTTACTTTGTCGCTTACACGCTCTCTCGCATAGTTACATATAAGCATTTAAAAAAAAAAAAAACTGTCCCATAGAAACGTTCTATACGCCAAGGTATAGCTTTCCTCTATATAATGCCCCGCCCGACTTGCAAAACAATAACAACATTTTATTAGGTAATATAGCAGAATAGAAAAGTATTCAAGAGCTCTATACGGTTTCAACTTTCCAAAACAATACTTTTTCCTCACCGTCACTATAGGCTTCCTTACATTTTAATAGTTGGAACGTTTCTTATCATTGTACAAACCCAATAGTATTATGCACTTGAAGTGGGTAAGGTGAAAAGATCAATGCTTCTCTTTTGTAAAGGGCTGGGACGACACTTTTGGCCTATACCCTCTCACAAGACATGGAGCTCTTTCTGTTGCTCGCATATGCAAAACACTATTTTGAAGTAGGCTGAGTTTTTCCGTTGTGTTTCAAACTATACTTGATCACACTTTTAAATTTCACAGAAGCATTTTATTCGCTCGGTCGCTTCACTCCATCGCGTAATTGTAGACTTTCTGTCGAGCTATATGACCCTTAATATTATAAAAACACTATTACATTAAGTATGTTATGTTATTATTCAAATATTGATTTTAAATATGCTTCAATTGCAAACCTTTTAAGAGAAATGCAATGTCTTTTTTTGTTTTTTGTTTCTTTTGTTACACGAAAATCGTTAAGATAAAAGTAATATGTTAATGAAAATTATCATCATCATCATCATCATCATCATCATCGTCATCACCATACTTGCAAGTAGAAGTAGTAGTACCATTCTTCTTCTTATTATCTATATATTGCTTTTGTTATGGTTATTATGTATCATCACATTAATCGTTATTATCATGATGATGATGTCAATCATTATTATCATAATACAATTACTATTTGGCCCATTCTGATATTACTGCCTTCATACAATTGGACTAATTACAAGGGCTGAATTCCCTTTGAAGAAAGAAGAAAAAAAAGAATGTATTCGATTCCTCTGTCCTCGTATGAATATGTGGGGGAGGGGGGGGGGGGTGGTTTTATTACTTTTGTGAAACTTCAGGCGCTTGCAAAATCCGTATTATATGTTCAAATCAAGTCCATATTAATAGCATACATCTCGTGCCAGAAAATGTTCTTTTCATTTCTCTATCATTATTTTGTTTTGTTTAGGTGAACGACCTTGTCCAGCGATGTGCAGCAGAGAAGACAGAACTGGAGAAGAACATTAAGAAAGTCGAAGCACAACGCCATGAAGTATACACTGCCGTGCAGAAACTACTGGACGATGTCAGTGAAGCCTACAGCATCAAGGCAAAACGGCTTGAAGAAAATCATCGAAATCTCATCGAGCAAATCAATGCAGTAAAGCAGAGTTTCGATGACGACCTCACCGTCTTGAAATCCAAGGATCGACAGAGGATCAAGAGTATTTGTAGTTCAATAACACTGGTAGCTAATGACAGACTGGGTCGTCTTGAGACAGACAGTCTGTCTGCTCATACCTTGCTCTGTGAGGAGCTGGATGCCATGCTGAAGGAGGCTACTGATCACACTTCTGCGGCAGCCATTACAAAGAGAGCACAGGAGAAGAGGTTCAAGCCTTCAGATGAAACTTGTCTTGACCTCGGGAGCATCTCAGAACCAGATCTCAAGTTGCAAGTCATTCAGTGTGTAGATCTACGGGGAGTGATGTCGGGTATGACGCATTACTCTGAGGACAGTGTGGCTATTGGATATAGTGGTGCACATGGTATAGATATCATTGATTCAGCTGGTAAACAGGAGGAGTATGCAAACATACCAAGTAACATGAAGTGTCTTGATCTTGTGTTTCAACAAGACAGGTCATTATGCGTATGGACGAATCGCACACAATTACAAATATATTCTCCCAATGGATCCAGGCAAACAACCATCAGCGCGTCCAATGCCTTTATCACACTAAACAGATTTCCATCGGATGAAATCCTCCTTGCTGTCAATACGAAGAAAGTCTTTATCTATGACCCGACTGGATTAACTCACAAACGCACCGTTCCAACAAAACACAACAATACGAGGCAGGTATCTGCTACCAAGTCGGGTTTGATCGTCACGAGTTCATGTGAATCCTCGATTCCAAGCGTGGTGACGGTCTATGACAGGGATGGGAATGCTGGTAAGTCTCTACAATCTCCAAGCGGTGTCCACCCGTATGCTGCCGTGGATGAGCAGGACAGGGTGTATGTAGCGAGTGCTGATGAAGAGAATGATAACGTGGCGATCAGGCTCTATGAACTTGATGGTCTGAACCTAAAGGAGAGAGTTGAGTTCAATGTACTTAATATGACGCTTGAAACTGATTGGTGTTACTTGGTTTCCCTCTCTCCTGACATGCTCGCGTTTGCTTGTGACACGAAGTTGTATTTTATCAAAGTAACACTGTAATCCATCTCACACTCTTTGATACCGTTACACAGTTAAAATTTTAGTGAACAAGTTGTTTAAAAGTTTAAACAACCTCGGATTAACGGGTGACCTGATCTGAGAGTTATTTAAAATGTTAAGCATCTCGATTTGTTCAAAGTTTAAACACTTAGTTGATCAACATTTTGAACAACTTGTTTAAAATCACAATTTAAACAACCGGTGTTGTTTAAAGACGGTTGTTTAAAAAGGAGCTGTTGTTCAGTGGGGGTCAGTGTTTACACCAACTGGGTTGTTTAAAGAAAGTTGTTTAAAAATGAGCTGTTGTTCAGTGGGGGTTGTTTACACCAACTGGGTTGTTTAAAGAAAGTTGTTTAAAAAGGAGCTGTTGTTCAGTGGGGCTTGTTTACAACAAAAGGGTTGTAATATAATGGGGTATAATTTGGGTTTGATACTTTGAATAAGTGCACCACTACTTCTGAGTCTCTATATATGTATAATTATGAAGACTAACAATATGGTAGGGTAATTCTGCAATTTATGAATTAGCGCCAAAACAGTGCCCATTTTGCATGAGCGTGCATGCACGCACGTATAAACTGCATATAGGGATGCATGCAATTTCTATGGCAAAGAATTTAGCACACGTTATAAAATCGTGCGCGATCAGTGCCGCACTGCATGACGCGACGATTTTAAATCTACCTATATTCTGACATTTGCGTACAGATACTGACAATTTTAACTGTGAACTTACGCTATAAGTTAAAAACTTCAAATTGGTTAATAGAAAAGTGATTTCAATTAAGCCATTGAATCCCCAATCACTTAGAAGCGCGTCGGTAGCTTGGTCGGCCATGATGTGAACAGAGCTTTCAGCCAACGTGCACTTTACTGGCACATGAAACATGACGTCATAATGTAAACAACACTGTCTAAAAGCTCTCGTATAGTAAATATAGCAGTCATTACATTTTAAACAGCAAATGTTTAACAAAATTACTTTCGTTTTGAGCAACATTGTTTACAATTTGTTCGACTGTTGTTTAAGATAGTGTACAACTGTAAGTGAACATCACTTTTTTAAGCAGCGTTTTTACTGTGTATCATTGGTGTTGTGTACACCTCTCTGCTCCAGATCTACTCAAATATGGGCATATAATTAACGTGTCTTATCCTATTGTTTATTATGTGATAACTAACCGAATGAAAAATGCCTTTTTTCTCGAAAGATCCTAAGTGCCTAAATACCGTTGTCATAATCCAAGTACTTCCCTCTTTTAAAAAAGTATGTAAATACTGTACGTTAACTATACATCTACTTCTTCCATTGTGTAATCGCATCTCCTAGATATTTACTGAAAGCCAGTGATATGATATTATAATGTACAACTTGGAAATTGGTAAGATATTGATTGACTTATTATTGGTGTTATTTCCATTAAGTTGTCATTCCCAAAGTTTTTGTTTCATGTTTGTACATATATTGTGACTCTTTTGTATCTTTCCAGTTTTCACGGGTCATTCTGTAAAGTTAGTAGTATTATTATTTTGTTTTCATTTTGTAATATCATTTGACTCTTCGTATGGATGTTTCATCGAACTTACCTAATTGGTCTAGATCAAATCAACTTTGGAGGACCATGGTGCAACATTCCATTAAAAATTCCCTCGTATACCTGTCTGAAAAGTCATGAAATAAAACGCTCTGGGAACTGATAATATGACAGATAAGTTTGCTATCAAACAGATTTGAGCAGTTTTGTAATAAAAGCGTTATGCCAAAGGTGATTGAACCTAGGTGGCTAGACCTACATGTGTTATTCACGAAGCACTGCTTCTAATATCGAAAGTAAAAAAAGGTTATTCAAATATCTGAAATATGAGATAAAAGAATGTAAAAGTATCACTAAATGGAAATATGAGTCTGACCTTGATTATAATATATGGAATTTTTAATATACCAAAGTCATTTTTTAGTCAACTGTTGATATAATCATGAGTTGGTTTTAGTTCAAGCTAATTTAGATGCTTTGTTCAAATTCAAGTTGATAACAGATACCCTATGTACATTTTGTAATTCAATTACGCATATATTTTAAACGTACGTTAACCAATAGATGCTGTATTTTTTGGGGAAAATATACTACAAAGAAATATTGACTAGTCTTCCGTGTTCAAATGGAATTTAACGTATTGCAGACGACAGATACTGCCCCCAATCCCACGCCATAGAGGATATACATGTATATAGTGCATGTTGATTTTTGCATGGATATCTCTTGCTTACTTGACATTGTCAGAGAGATAGACGTTGTAACAACGATCGCATTCTGGTGTATTTATTTATACAAAATGTTAGTCTTCTGGAACAAGTGTTAATGAAAACCGTTTCAAACTAAAATACATGTTTGAAAGAGAAATAAAAAACAGACTTGTTTTAATTCAAGAGCTAAAAAAGCCAGACCGAAGGTTGCCAGAGAAACTGTTGAAAATACTTGATGAATTGAAGCAAAATATTGTGCTGTTGAGAAAATATGTGATTTCTATTGATAACATTGTACGTCAATTATATTTGTTCTCCCAACTTTAATTTGATGCTTGAATGTAAATAACCATCTCATTAGATGCACACACACACACAACAACAAAATACGCATATAATCTATTTAATTTGTGTCCTTACTGAAATGTAATAATGATTACGGTCATTTTTGAGTTTTGGGTGTCCTTTATTAATATAAAGAATACGATTAGAAGTAAAATTAAACAGTTTGGGTTTCATGGGCGTATTGATAGATTGTAATAATTTGGGAAGTTGGTGTAATAGTGCTCTCAATTGTATTAAGATTGTGAAAATATTTTTTTCTTGTGGCCAAAACTGTGTACCGTTGTTTGGCAGCTATCACCTTTTATTATAAAATGTAAATACAGATTGCTAAAAAAAAAAATCAAAGAGTACAGAATTTCACGAAATAGTTGATTTATTTCATGAAATGTATTTCATTGTGAGGTGATATACATTAATGACAGGTCGTGTGATTTAGGGATAGAAAAGGGGTGAGAGGGGAAGAGAAGGAGGAGGGGGAAGGGGGATTAAGAAAATGATTAAAAAAAAGTGATAAAGAGAGAGAGAGAGAGAGAGAGAGAAGAGGGGGAGAAAAGTGATCCAGGGAGAGAGAGAATGGTAATAGAGATAGAGAGAGAGAGAGGGAGAGAGAGAGAGGGACGAACAATATGACGTTATAAAGGCCGTTTATATGGTACGATACAAAGAGTCTTAAAATGGCGTAATAATATGAAGTCTATAATTATTTTGTATAAACACAGTATTGTTGACGGACACTGGATATATTTGTGGCAAATCTAGATTATACTTGTCTTATGTGATTTTTACATCCGTAAACTAAATATTCTTTTGTTATTACTGCAAGCCTACTCAAATTTAGATCACAAGAATGGACGATTTTCTGAGCATAAAAACGACTGATTCGATTTGATTAGTCTTTAATAAGGTGATTTAAGAAATCTCTAAATGAAGCGCAAGCTGATGTAAATGTGGTAATATTAATTTTACTAGGTTATATTTTGATCAAATGTTGCTGTCCATACGCTTTTAGATCTCTCATCATGTTTCTTAGCATACCGTGTTATCTCACATTGTATGGACAGCAAGATATCATCGCAGTGAGGTGTCCATACGTCGTGACATCTCTTTCCATGTTTCTTAGCATGTCATGCTATCTCACACTTTATGAACACCAAGCAAGACGTCATTGGGGTTAGGTGTCCATACGCCGCGACATTTCTTTCCATGTTTATTAGCATGGCATGTTATCTAACACTGTATGTACAGCAAGATGTCATCGCAGTTAGGTGTCCATACGCTGTAAGATCTCTCGCCATGTTTCTTAGCATACCATGCTATCTCACACTGTATGGACAGCACGATGTCATCTTAGTTAGGTGTCCATACGCTGTTAGATCTCTCACCATGTTTCTTAGTATGTCATGCTATCTCACACTGTATGGCCAGCAAGATGTCATCTTAGTTAGGTGTCCATACGCTGTTAGATCTCTGTCCATGTTTCTTAGTATGCCATGCTATCTCACACTGTATGAACAGCAATATGTCATCTCAGTTAGGTGTCTATACGCCGTAACATCAAAGCCTTTTTTTTCAGATGATCTCTTCCTCGTCTCTCTATCTTTTTCTATTCATTCTCAGAATTAGATGGATTCTGTCTGTTACTTTTCTTTTTTTCTTCTCTTACATGCTCTTTTCTTTTGTCTTTCTTGCGAATTATCATATCTTCGTCTCGATCATTTACTTCTGTTCCTTTCCTCTTCTCTCTCTCTCTCTCCCCCTCTCTCTCTTCACTCTCTTTCTCTCTCTCTCTCTCTCTCCTCACTCTCTTTCTCTCTCTCTCTCTCTCTCTCTCTCTCATACCCACCTTCTTCCGATATAAATATGCTACACATGAAGAGAAAACTACGGTTCAACTGTAGTTCTGGCAACCAATATAGACAGGTCACTTAAGTAACATTCAAGCATTGATAAAAAACAAATGTTCATACTAATATCCTGGTTTTGCAGTTAACCTTTATTATGGCTTTAAATGAAAATTAGTATTGCGTTATCTGTTTGAAAAAAATGAGTAATACATTAACAAAATATACGATACTCATACCAAACTACATAACTATGTAAAATCTCAGTCGCACGGACCAGAGCAATACAAAACGGACCCATGGGTCCTGTTGCATAAAACTTTTAACGCATTGTTAAGCCCCTATTCTAGCGATAAGTCCAGAAACAGCGTTAAATTTAATTTTAGCGTTAACTTTCCATTGCATAAAAAGTTATGCAATGTAAAAAAAAACAGATTGGTCTGGAGTTGGTTTGAGCCAATCTCGTGGCATCATTGAGGTATTACTGGCTCTACAGAGAATATAAATGAGCAATTGAGCTCCTAGGCTAAGTTAACTAGCATACAATCCCATCGTGTCATCTAATTCTTCCCTAACATATTACAATTGTAACTTTGATTCATAAATAAATGGATATTGCACTTCGCAAGTAGGTTGATGGCGATTAAAATAAAATACACATAATAACATTTTAAATACCAGTACAAATAACTTAAATAGACCTACACTAAAACTAATACATGATACACAGGCGCGGATCTAGGATTTTCCAATAGGGGCGGCCGGAAATTTGAAAATTGCGCAGACCGTTTTTCAACTCAACATACCAAAACTGACAATGTCATATTAGAAGCACCATATGTAATTTTTTTGACATTTTCATCGAGGGGGGGGGGGGGGGGCTGAAGCCTCTCGCCCGAAAAGTAATTTTCTGGTTTCACAATTCGGCTAGTGAGCGAAGCGAGCGAGCAAAAATTTGAGGATAATATGTATTTTGTGAAAGTGTTTTATTAGCAAATAATTTATTAGCAAAATATACGAGAAAAGATATAACAAATTCATATTCGGGCAGCTCGCTGTTCCCCTTTCCCCCCCCCCCCCCCCATTACGCGCGAAGCGCGGAAGTTTTGACCTTTCATTAATTGATATTAGAGAAAGAAGACGATTTGTTATACCATTCTCGACTCTTATTCCTTGTCTGAATTCAGTTTTCCCCCTCCCGCGCGAAGCATTGACGTTTCATAGTTTAATGAAATCATTAGAGAAAGAAGATAATTCGTTGTTTCATTCTCGACCCTCAATCCTTCTCTGAATTCAGATTCACCCCTCCAGCGCAAAGCGCAGAAGCTTAACGTTTCATTAAATTATTAGAGAAAGAAGACGATTTGTTGTACCGTTCTCGATTCTTAATCATTGTCTGAATTCAGTTTCCATACCCCCTCCCGCGCGAAGCGCGGAAGCTTTGACGTTTCATTAAATCATTAGAGAAAGAGTACCGTTCTCGACTCTTAATCCTTGTCTGAATTGAGTTCCCCCCTCTCCAGCGCGAAGCGCGGAAGCTTTGACGTTTCATTAACTTATTAGAGAAAGAAGACGATTCGTTGTACCGTTCTCGATTCTTAATCATTGTCTGAATTCGGTTTCCATACCCCCTCCCGCGCGAAGCGCGGAAGCTTTGGCGTTTCATTAAATCATTAGAGAAAGAGTACCGTTCTCGACTCTTAATCCTTGTCTGAATTAAGTTCCCCCCCCTCTCCCGCGCGAAGCGCGGAAGCTTTTACATTTCATTAAATTATCAGAGAAAGAAGACGATTCGTTGTACTGTTCTCGGTTGTTAAAGTTGATACTCTAAGCAAATAAATGTCCCTTAATTTGTTACCTACGGCAAGTATATGTTATTTTTAAGTTTTTCAATTACTTAGTATATCACAACAAATTCTGTCTACTCGAAATCCTCAATTGAAATGTCTAAAATATCCGCCTCTCTTTGCATAGAAAATCAGTCACGACGCTGGTCTACTATTTATGACCTCACGTCCGGGAGAGAGTATATTCACGTACCCGGATGTTCCATAGCAAACATGTGCAGAGTGATACGATTTTCTGCATATTTTTGTTTCAAAGGCTGAAAAGTCTAATAAATCATAATTCTATGTACAATTCTTTACCTTCCCCTAGTACTTCATAGTATTAATATCAATTCCCCTTTTAAAAATTATGACATATACATGCCAACGGTGTGCTATTAGTCGATATTTTCACCATGTAATTTTTGTTTTGGTGTTGAAATCGGCCCAGGCACGGAGTAAACAGTAGCTGTCTACCCATGCACAGTTCATTACCATACACTACAGCGATCTCCCGATGGTTTCTTCTTCCTTTTTCCCATGTCCTTCGCCTTCCTTGGCCCTGAACATCCTTCATCTACCAATTCTGACACCGGTTGTCAGGAGCAAGTCTTTGTTAGTTGTTTTTCTTAGCTGGCAACGTCGCTTTCATTCTCTTGCAATTGCCGATAAACATATAACTAGCGCACGTACGTTCCATCACAAGCAAGCAGCGCCTAGAGCAGCGGCATGGTCTTACCTCCCGATTCTGCTCGCTCCACGAACGGTCATGCAAGAGCCGCATCACTCGCCAAAATATTATAGAGGAAGCGCGCTTGCATGATCTCGTTCAAGTTTGATATTTTACAACATAAAATGTTTAACTGTTACTGTATCCTTTTTTGAGGCAGTCACACACATCTATGATAAGTACTATCATAGTTCTAGACCTATTCGTTTTACAAAACTGCTCATGTACATCTGATGACAATATAATGCATCCGCCTATTCATAAGTGCACGAATTAACTTTAATTCCTAAGCAGTAAACTCGTCTTAAATCTCTACCAAATAGGTGAATATGAGGATATAAAAAGAAATCAGCGACTGGAAAATGTTGCTTCGTTATTCTTCATTCAAATGAAAACAGAAAATCCATCAAATATACTCCGTAACAACAACAAATCTAAGCTCTGACGGGATAGCATTTACGTAGGGATATCACTGCCATTCACTCTCACTGAGCCCATGACTCCCGTTCGTGACGTCACGGATAGAGGCCCGACTCTACGTGCACTTCCGGGTTTCAGACTTAGATATTTTGGTAGAGTTTACTCGAATAAATTCATTATTCTAAACTTGTTTTGTCGGGTGGACACCATTTGATGTTATTATGGAGGTTAAAAGCTTTCTATTTATGTAATTCAGACAATTATCTTCATCACCATGAAGCGGCACTTAAACTGGAAGAAGAATTATCTCAGTATTTGGGATTGTCTTAGAGTATCAACTTTAATCATTGTCTGAATTCAGTTTCCCCCCTTCCGCGCGAAGCGCGGAAGCTTTGACGTTTCATTGAATTATTAGAGAAAGAAGATGATTCGTTGTTCCATTCTCGACTCTAAATCCTTGTCTGAATTCAGTTTTCCTCCTCCCGCGCGTAGCGCGTAAGCTTCTGACGCTTCATTAAATTATTAGGGAAAGAAGATGATTCGTTGTCCCATTCTCGATTCTTAATCCTTGTTCGAATTCATTTTGCGCGAGGCGCGGAAGCTTTGACCTTTCATAGTTTAATGAAATTATTAGAGAAAGAAAATAATTCGTTGTTCCATTCCCGACTCTTAATCCATCTCTGAATTCAGTTTCCCCCTCCAGCGCAAAGCGCAGAAGCTTAATGTTTCATTAAATTATTAGAGAAAGAAGATGATTTGTTGTACCGTTTTAGACTTGTCAAAAATGTTTCTTTGTCTGCCCCTTTTTTCGTCCTATGTCCTCTTACTGCCCCTACCGCCCCTAGCTACGCTTGCTTTAAAGGGAAAATGAAACAAACATGATTGTGATAGCATACAATTAGGTCAGTAGAAATGAAAGGGGGAAAAAGATCTATTTATACACCAACCATGAAATAATCGCAACCGGGAGCGTCATATCTTAGTTTTGTGTTATCGGGCGAGGACCGGGGCGTAGCGACCAAGTGAGATTTTGCAATGTAGAACGCTGAAATTATGCATTCTAGAAAATCCTTTAGTCCAATATGTACGTTCTTTCTGCTACATGTATATTTCTTTCTAGCTAAATATCTAAATTTCCGGGGGGACGTGTCCCTCTATCGGGCCCAGGATCGCCGCCGCTGTCCATTATCACTACCAACATGAGTTCAAATATAAGCACAAGCGAGTTGGTATGAGCTGAATCCAAATGAAGGGCAAAATAAGAGTTGTGAAGCGGCCCTATACCGTTAATTCAAAATTTGACTGTTTAGTATATAGCTTCCATTTGAAAGACATCCAAAATATTGTGCCCTTTTCAATTTTTTTCAAAAAGCAGGGGCTGTTTGTAACGTTTAACTCTTATCATGCCACAGGGCTAATCCCTATTGTGCCAAGCCCCAAATCTCCCCGTGCCAGGTTGTTTAGGAGATAATCTGATTAACGCGAGGGTTCTATGAATAGCGAGTGCAAAATACACAGCACAGTCCAATGAGGATGAACAATAACTGCTATTATGAATGCTGCATTACACGCACATGGCACTCAAGCGGTAGCTCTCTCGCATGGACAAAGCAGCATAACGATAGCGTGCATGCAGCCTTATGGCAGGCTATGAGTTAACTTTGAATCCGTGGCTCGAGATTTTATGCGGCCGGCCCGGCCCCCTCTATTCAATAACGTTTTCCAAGCCTTCTGGAATGACCCCAAATCTCCCGATTACAGTTTTTCGCTAATATTCGTCGTTACTGTCACTTAGCGCCATTTCCTTGTCTTTCCCCCTTTCTCACCCGACTTTTTTTCTTCCCCTTCCCACCTCCCCCCCCCCCTCCTCCCACCCACTCAGTGTTATCTAGGGTACGCGCATGTATGTTCCCTCTCTTAGTTTAAAAGCACCCCTTTATCTTCGGTGTGTAAAGTCAGTGCGGGCCGGATTTGTGTGTATTACGGGCCGGACTTTGTTGCGTGAAAAGTAACCCTTTATCGGAAATTTGGGAACACAAAATCGGTCCCTCCGACCCCGGAGTGGGAGTGAGGTGGGGGGGGGGGTATCTTCTTCTTTTTTCTTTCTCTCTCTCTTCTTTCTTTTCTCTTATCTTTTCTTTTCCCTTCTCCTTTCTTTTCTCTTCTCCTTTTTTTCTTCTCTTCTCCTTTCTTTTTTTTTCTCTTTTTTTTTGCGCCGCCAATAGGGGGGGCCGCGGCCGTTTCGGCCCCCCCCTGGATCCGCCACTGTACATACTGCTCTCACCAGCATCCTGCGCAAATAATAATAATATTAATAATAGTGTAAACTTATAGAGCGCACACACCGTCCAGGGACGCTCATGGCGCTAGCTCAGCAACAGTTCTCTTTGATACAAGTGAAGTAAATAATTTTGCAATATACATTCATAAGCATGTTGATTCTTTCCTACTCTACATGAATTACAGGAGATAACAGTCATCTTGTTTATTAACTGCATTTACATGTACGAGATAAACTTTCCAGATGCGATTGAAAACTGTCTATAAATTCATCGGGAAACGTTTACGATGCAGTATATATGAGTAATTGTTAGGCTAACGTATGTAAGCTCATTTATGAGGGATAATTTAAATGATAACATACAAATATCAATCTTGCTGAAAATCCTAATCAGTGAAAACCAGTGCACGCAGATTTATGATTCCAGCAATGTTTCAGACTTATTTTGCTATTTTGCTAGACCAAAACAACCCATTCACTTTACAATGAACAGAAAAACTTGCCGACAGATTCCCCCCAAAATGCAGTATCACAAACAGAACTCTTATGGTTACCTTAATACATTATTATTTCAAATGAATCATAATTCTGTGCAATATGGCCTACATATTATATTTGATATCACTTTTAACATCATCAGCTTTTCAAACTGACATGATTTCGAAAATTATGGTTATAAGCCTAATTCATGATAATTTGTATAAGAGAGGAAGTGTTGAAATATTTTTTTCAGGCGAATTTTGGATTGTAATAAATGTAGCCTCGTAGCATATTCTATACGCACAAGTTACAAGAGAATTTCTTTGACAGAGAAAAGGGAATAGAATGAGAGAAATGGAAATAGATAAAGTAAGAATAATTGAGAAAAAAGAGGTAAAATATAACTGTAGTTACTGTCTGTTACCCTACCAAACATAGTAATACAAGTAAATAAAATGTCTTGCTCTATTACTTAATATTTTACTCAATTGGATCTCTATAAACACAATGTACCCACAACTGAAAAACCTAAATAAGTCGCCCTTTATAGATAACAATGATGAATACCGCCATTAAGTTCAAAGGTGCTTAGTATCGGCTGCGCACGCTCTGTGTGGGAAAACCCACTTCTATTCATAAATCTAGGATGCAGAAGCTGCATTATATGCACAGACGATCTACTGTTAGTTTATGCATTGTAGTTACATGTGCGATGATATATACACTTGAATAGAGGCTCAGTATTTTCGATCAAAGTAATTCGCTCCTCTTTCGTCACATATTTGTAATCAACGTGAGAACTTGGTACAGAATTGCATGCAGTTAGGAAGCAATCTACTAGTACTATACCATCTAATACTACTGCTACTAGGGGTACTAATTGACTGCATGGATATATGCGTAAAATGAGCTCGTGTTTGTAATAAGCCAGAAACCCGCTATTTGTACCAATGGCTGAGCAGACTGAGAAAGAGAAAGCTCCAAGCTCTTTAGAGAACCTGACGTGTCCCTTATGTCTTGATATATTCGACGAGGCAACCATCCTGACTTCATGCGGACACACCTTCTGTCGGAAATGTCTCAAGAACTATGACCTTTCCCACCAGGATCTCCATCACATGATCTGTCCTCTCTGCAGGAAGATCACCAAGCTGTCTGCGAACCGTGTCGGTGATTTCCTCACCAATGTGACTGTCAACGGACTTGTAGATAATTACCACGCCGAGTGTGGAGGGATGAACGCTGTCCTTGAGATGCGTCCAAAATGCACTGCTTCCAAGTTTCATCAAGAATCAGATGCTGTCTCATTCTGTAGAACGTGTAATAATTACTTGTGCACTAATTGCGACTGCAGTCATGAGCTAATGACCTCAGTCTTTGAAGGTCATGAGATTGTATCCATACAGTATATCATCAACGGGAAGGTCAGTATTGGTCATCTATCCGAGAAGTGCTCCACCCACAAATAAGAGAACAAAGATATGTTTTGTGAGGATTGTAAGGTCCATGGCTGTCTCAAGTGCGTGATCGTCGGTCATCAAAATCACAACATCAAGAATCAGGCTGACTTCGAGCAGCAGTTACGTCTTAAGGTAAGTAGGTTTATTTGACCAAAGCTACTTGCGTTTGGCTATAAAGACCTGACAAGTTAACTCAAACAACTCAGATAAGGAAAAGTATACCGTAGCCGCCAGAAGATGCGAGCAGAGGGGTTAATTGATTTTCCGCATTATTCAAATGTGTGACGGATTTGATTCTGCCCCCCCCCCCACCTCGCAAGGACAAATAAGGGAAGATTGCATTGAATTCCTTTGCAACTAAATATGCTTTCAAGTGCCCTGAAATGTAATTTTCAGCCTCCTAAAACTAAAATTTTCTCCAAGCGGTCACTATATACTATCCCTCGAATATTAATAGACTCTGTGCGTATTATGTTTGTAAAACCTACCTTAAATATCAGGCGCGGATCTACGGGGGGGGTTTAGGGGGTTCAAACCCCCCCCCCCCTTGGGCGGCCCCCCCCAAAAAAAAAAAAAAAAAAAGGAAAAAAAAAAAAAAAAAAAAAGAAAAAAGAACGCACGCTGTAGAGAGAAACCCTTTCAAGTGCAAATATTGTGAGAAGATATTCAACTCATCTGGTAACTTAACCAAACACATGATAACTCTGGATATAACTGTGTATTAAACTGTTACTTGATTTAAAAAGACGTTATCATGCACTGCTTTTTATGGTCTCCATTGTGTTAATAGATGCCAGGAAAACATCATTTACGGGGTTCAAATAAACACCCCAAAAAAAAATCGGCTCGCCGCTTTGCGGCTAGTCCAGATTCAGTCCGTTCGTTCTTTTTATCCCCCACACACATCGCGGTCTCTCCACTGATCGCGCAATCCCCAAATTTCCGTCCACACAGGACCCAGATTTAGAGGAATGGCTAGGTCTACTTTCAACGTTGAGGGTGTGTTCCCAGCAAACACAGAACGTTTTCAGAACGTTTTCAAAACGTTTTTTTTAGGTCCTGTACGTCTTCGTCCTAAATGAACGTTTTAAAAACGTTTATATAACATTAAAGTTTGGACTTCTCATTTACGTCAAAGTTTAGGTTTTTGAGAACGTTTAAAAAACGTTTTTTGGACGTTACAAAATTAAACGTTTGGTATAGGACGTTTACAGAACGTTTGATATAGGACGTTTACAGAACGTTTGATATAGGACGTTTACAAAACGTTTGTGGACGTTACAAAATAAACGTTTTGTACATAACGTTCACAGAACGTTTTATATACGTCCAATTCAATAAATCAACTAAGATTTTTTTTAAAACAAATACCAGAATTAAGCATCATATTTTGTCTACGTCCAACTACTAAGGATAAATAAAAACAAATGAAAACAGATCACTAAAATACTGTAGGCGATTTCTTGAATTGAAATGAAAACGAGATTTGTTTGTTTTATCATATAAATGCATACACAATTCATAAACAAAAATACACAAGCAAAACATATTTTTATACATTTTACATACTCAATTTTATTACCGGTAATTTCAAATCATTTATCTTACATCTTTACACAACAACTAACGAGGCCGCCGCCGCCGAGGATTGATCGATAACGTCAGCGCTAGCCGTGCCCGGCTGCGTTATTGCCCGGCTAGCTAGCTAGCCGGCCATGTGCGTGAAAATTACATTGAGAATTTTCCCATTGAATACCGTGTGTGCCTTTGCAAGAGCTATCAAGAAATCCTGAACTATCTACCTAATTTGTGAGACTGCAACACCAATGTAAGTGATATTTTACCATTTTGATATCTGTTAGGTGTTTAAATGTTGTTTGAGTGAATTCGAGACGTGTAAAATGTGGGAAAACATTTAAATGAGTATCGGCTTGTGTCGTGACATGTCTGCATGTAACTCCGGGAAGCTCCAACACCGGCGCGCAGCGTCGATCGGCGCGCCGGTGTTGGAGCTTCCCGGAGTTAGTCTGCATGCTGCATTCATGCATTAGCGATAATAACGTGCATGAAAATTTACTTTTAACCAACCTGTGAGTGTGAATGCAATGTGATACATGTCAAACAAAAAGGCGTATGTTAACCAGACGCGTTACTGTTATTGTTGATTGTTGTATGATTGAATCCAGAATGATGTGAATTAACCCAACTTTCACCTAACAGTAACACATTAATACATGTCATGTAGCAGAAAGAGTTACTTAAAATCACTGAAAGAATTTGAATTTATTTCTGATATGGTAAAGGTCTACATGTACATTGTAACTGTAAGTTAGTCTAGTAGATCTATGACCGAGTGACTTAAAGTCTTCAGTGAAGATGGCCATGTGTTTCGGACTCCCCACACGTATCCGCACCGCTGGTATTAGATTGCGCGTGGCCATTTTGCCCACTAAATTTCACATTTCCAAACGTGAATACAGCCACACATTTGCACGGGAGTCAAAATCAGGGGGGGGGGGTGTGCCTATCATTTGATAGGCAGACCCCCTTTTTTGTTTGTTCATTTGAAAGGGGGCTGGGGCGCAAGCTGGGGCGTGTTTAATAGAATTATCAAATAAAAAAATAATTAAATAAATTAAAAAATAAATAAAAAGGGAGAGGGGGGCTTGCCCCACGACCCCCCCCCCCCCCCCTGCAGGGTCCGCTTATGTCCGTGTTATATAGAATTATCAAATTAAAAAAAATAATAAAATAAATAATAATAGGGGGAGGGGGCTTGCGCCCCAGCCCCCTATCAAATGAACAAAAAAAAGGGGGGGTGGTCTGCCTATGTCCGTGTTGAATTGAAATTGAACAAGAAAACAAAATAAGAAAAACAAAATAAAGACTTTAGAAAAAATGTTTAAGTGGATTTTTTTTTTTTTTTTACCCTTTCATCCAATTTTGATGAAATTGTTAGTGTTCTTGTTAAATTTTACTCTACTTTACATAACATCCCAATTTCAGCCTGGAGTACCACTTTAAGTGCTAACTTAACCCTAATAGCACCTGGGGGGGCCATAATGCCCCCCCCCCCCCTCGAGATTGTTCGCGACCATTCCGCCGCGCAATTTTTTTTGACCGCGCTGCTCGCTGACTTTTTACTTTCAAGTCTTGCGCATCTTTTGACACCATTTTCGCGAAAATCAGGAATACCGTTATGATGCTGCACGGCCTTTTATACACGCTCGTCCAAACGAAAATGGCTCAAAAACGTGATTTTGTGTACAAACTCAATGCAAATTGAGTTTTCTCACCTTATTCATAAAGATATGATTATTTTCACTTTCTTTGGCTGAAATTAATTTATTATAGCACAATTATGCTTCAAAATAGTTCTATGATAAATTTTACGAAAAAAACACAACAAAAACAAAGGTGGTAGCAAGGTCTGAAATACCCCGGTGCTATTAGGGTTAAGAGAGTTTTCTGAATACCACCCCTACACAACGAATCACCAGCATAAAGAATTTTGTTAGCATTTTTGGCCTGGACATTGTCAATCTCTAGGTGTGCATCAACATACGCTACTTGTATGAGTACAGTAGACCACTGCCTTTGTTGTCGAGTGCTGCGCTGCAATTGAATTTATATGCTAGAAGGATGATAGATGATGTTTTAACCCTAATAGCACCTGGGGGAGGGAGGGGGGGGGGGGGGGGCATAATGTACCAATTCATCAAAATTGAAAATTAACATGTTGAACTCAAAATGAATTCATAAAGCTTGAACATTTTTCAAAAATTCTTTTCTTGCTTGATATTTTTCTAATGTCTGTGATGTTTTTCCAGATATGGAGTGTGACCCTGAGCCACTTCGCAGAAGCCCGAGAAAGGCAGATAAGTCGAAGACTAAGGAACTTCCTCTCCCCAAATTGTCAACAACATCCATGATGGCCAGATTTGTCCCCTTAAGCCCGACGGGCCCAATCCAGAGGGGATCATCTCCATCTACAACTACATTCCCCTCTCCTTCGACTTCTCGCCAAAGCCAGCCGCCGACACCAAAAGCTAGAACCTTGGACAGTAAGTATTTACGTAGAGAATTTCACAAACAAAATATCTCTTCTCAAGAACTTAATAGTATGTTTCATAGGAGGTCAATTGATTAGATTTTGGAGTACAGCATATTTAAACTACAAACAAAATTTACTATTTTTTACCAAGATGCTACACTGATATAAGAGAGAGAGGTTGTCAATATAAATACAACATCAAAAGTAAGTTCCCCCCTAAAGAGCCCCATCAAATCTTCCAGTGGAAAAATCAAGAAAAAAAACGTAATTTTTTGTTCATGTTGTGATCATTCAGCCGTTAAGTCACGGATGTCACTAATTTTCGAGAATCTGCTTCCTAACAACCCTAGCTATATCCAATGCTTGGTTTCAACTTGAATAATTTGTTATACTCGAAGATTTGATGGGGTTCTTTAGGGGGAAACTTTCTTTTGATGTGTTTAATTTTGATTTATTTTTATCAAAAAAGCAGGGGTATATTTTTCTGCAAAATTGCTTTCAGATTCTTTCTGTATGTGTTGCATTGTCTGATGCTTTGTACAAGTATTGTCATTGCAGCTTGGTGATGTATTCCTGAAATGCGATAGTTGAAAAGCTGTCGTACATATCAGTCACACTAAAATTACATACTCTTCTTAGCTACCAAAATGACCTAATTTGTTAATGTATTTTTTTTTACTCCTTTTGTTTTCCTAGACAATTTTCAACAGCAGGTACTTCAAAAACTTCAGAAGCTGGAAGATGTCCAGGCCCAGATAGTGGAGACGCTGGCAAACCTGGTTGCCAAATCATCAGTGAGTTTACGGGCAGGTCCTGCCGACCTGCAGGAGCCCTTTGCGGAACCGCTCAAGACAGGGAGTGAATTCGACTTGCTCGAAATGAGACTCGTAGAGTCTGATTTTAAGAAGAGAATGGTAAGTTTAAAAATACTTGCATACTAATTTGGCATTATTTGATCATCCATTCAAATGACTTTGTTTTTCCTTTTTGTACAGGTTTAATTATCTAAACCTGAAATATCCTGAGTTTCTGATTTATACATGCCTTGATTACTTTATAGCCATGTTTTAAAAAAAAAGTGAAAGCCTGTGAATTTTGCAAATGATAAATTAATATTTACCGCATCAGGGTGAAGGTTTTAGCGGAGAAACATTCATAATAATGTCTGGAAATGAGACGGTTGGCTCCTATTTATGTGAGAATCTACGGCATTGTAATTGATAATGGTTCTTTTAATTTCAGATCAACTACCTGAGTCTAGTCGGCGGGGGCAATATTGCCCAAACAAGTCGGCGTATCATGAAAAAGCTGGGGTCAAATAATCTTTGGTCAGATTTCAACGTGAATGGGAGGAAGGGGAAGCGTGGTCTGAAGTCAACAAGATTTGTTCCCGTCATTGTCAGTAAGTAATCAATTAGTATATGATTAGCCAATTTCAATTTTATTTTATATGTTTCTGGATTCACCCGATGAGTTACAATGATTGGTGATCAATTGGACATTGATGGTCTCTAGCAACCTTGCTGCCTTTGAAGTCGCATAATAGCATTGTTTTCTGCTTGTAAGGTAGCTGTTGAATTTGGCCTCTAAGGAGTAGTTATGTTTTATGCTCATCTGAACAAGGAATTACTTATGTGAGAGTGTGCAGATGTGTATCCATGTATTTCTTCATACAAAAATGCCCATTTTTGCAAAACAAAAAAAAGGGGTGGGCCATAACATGGGAACCGACATACTATTTTCCCCTAATACATTTGAGAGGAGTGTAATGATATTGATTGTCCGAATTGCCATGGAATGACCCATTTGTCATTTAAGGTGTGTAATCTGTATCGTCTTATTTTAATGTGTCATCAAAAATAATTTTAATATAATGATCCATGGCGTCTGCACTTACGTCTTTCAGGAGCCTGCATGAAGACCGACCAGGGCGCCAAAGAGATGGAGATTGAAGAAGTCGTAGGGGACTTTCTCAAGCGAACCCCATTTCTTCCAGGAGGAAAGAAATGGAAGGTAAATTCCTTTTACTTTTGTTTGTGTTTTTATTTTTTATTTTTTATTTTTTTCTCTTTATATTATGTGGATTTCTATCAAAATACAAAAATATGTTGCAAGAGAATATCAGATCAATTTACTATTTCAAAGGGCATTCAGCCTTTTTTGACCAATTTTTGTTTGGACATTAAAAAAATGTGTATTTCAAAGTTATCTTTTGATTGAATGAGTGAAAATTCTGGTGTTACGTGTATGTTCCCTTTTAAAGGGATAGACCCAATATCTGTAAAACAATATTGTACATGAAGCACATCATTAGTCCAGTTTTGCCCTTGTTGATAGGGGTGGCCGGATTCACCTCACTGCCACCCTAGCTTATCCAGACGTCAGTTTTTAGGCATTGGTCTCGAGACTTAATATTTTGTGGACAGGCAATAATATTTACTTATGTGCAGCCTCTTCAGATATAATTTTGGTTCATAATTTACATTATGCCAGTTTGTCACCAAATGAGCTTGTATAGGCGCTGTTTTTAGGGAGGGGGAACATCATGCCCCCTAGTTTTTTTATGGTTTAGTTGAAATGAACATTTAATTTATAAATAAAGGTTGTTTGCTCTGATTTGCAGAAACCTGATACCGATGGGGCTAGAGTTCCAGCTGTCGCCGCCGAAGATGTTGCCAAAGATGTTGCTGATGTTGCAGATGCCACTGAAGACGAGGAGGAGGGTGTCATGGAGAATTAAAAAGGATAAACGCTGATGACATCTGTTCTCGATTCGCTATGTAGTTACATACTGGCTTCTGATAAAACTCATTTATAGAACAAATCTGGACCTAACTACAAAATCTTTGGTGGATCAAAAGGACAATATATTAAATGGTATTTGAGACATATACAGTTCTCATAAAGGTTTTACCGGAGGTCAATCACACCAATTATGCCAAGTTTTCTTTGTCATTTAGTTGGTACATGTTTTCAGTATGAATTAACAACATCTTTCAGGAATCAAAGAGGAAATTACAGGTTCTATAAATCACTCAAGTTACTTTTGTTGAGTGTGCTGTAACAAAAAATGCTACATATGTGCTGCCAAATTCTTAACACTAGATATATTTATAGTCTTGCCTTTTCTCTAAATAGCCCGGTAGATTTGAGTTTTCATACTTGCCAGTTATATGACATATTTTCAACTTGTATCTCATTAATGTAAATAACTATGTGTTGATTATGATGGATTTTGTTTTTCATGGAAGATGAAAGTTCTAATGCTGGCTTCTGATAAAACTCGTTTATAGCACAAATCTGGACCCGACTACAAAATCTGTGTGGGATCAAGAGGACGATATAGTAAATGGTAAAACTATACAGTTCTCGTTAAGGTTTTACCAGAGGTCAATCACACCAATTATGCCAAGTTTTCTTTGTCATTTAGTTGGTACATGTTTTCAGTACAAATTAACAACATATTTCAGGAATCAAAGAGGAAATTACGGGTTCCGTAAATCACTTGAGTTACTTTTGTTGAGTATGCTGTAACCAAAAATGCTATGCGTGTGCTGCCAAATTCATGACACTAGATATATTTATAGTCTTGCCTTTCCTATGTATAGATTGGTAAATTTAAGTTTTCATACTTGCCAGTTATATGACATATCTTCAAATTGTATCTCATTAATGTAAATAATTATGTGTTGATTGTTACTATGTTATATGATGGATTTTGTATTTCATGGAAGATGAAAGTTCTAATGCTGGCTTCTGATAAAACTCGTTTATAGCACAAATCTGGACCTGACTACAACATCTGTTGGGGATCAAAAGGACAATATAGTAAATGGTAATACTATACAGTTCTCGTTAAGGTTTTACCAGAGGTCAATCACACCAATTATGCCCAGTTTTTTTTGTCATTTAGTTGGTACATGTTTTCGGTACGAATTAACAACATCTTTTCAGGAATCAAAGAAATTACGGGTTCTATAAATCACTCAAGTTACTTTTGTTGAGTATGCTGTAACCAAAAATGCAATATGTGTGCTGCCAATTTTTTTACACTAGATATATTCATAGACTTGCCTTTTTTATTAATAGATTGGTAATATTGAGTATTCATACTTGCCACTTACTATAATGACATATCGTCATCTTGTACATTTTTTTCTTGTAAATAACCATTGTATCTGTGGTTTCAAATGGACCATCCCAACCAAATTTCTGTTGGCTGTTTATAATCTTATTTAAGTCTATTTTACGCCAATTTTTCAACCGTATTTCTCTAGATTTTCTCCTTGTGATATCACTTGTCTATCACCAGCCTGAAATAGACGTCTATTGGATGTTCGTATACCACATGGTGTTATGAAAACTTTCAGTTGTGAATACTTTATCACCACGGAAACCTACAGAGAACATTGTATCTTTTTATAAGTAACCTTGAAATACATGTACTATTATTACCAAGTCTTTGAACATTTATTTATGTTTGATAATAAAATCCTGAAATCGATCAAATGTGTGACCCAGTATTTATTTCATATACCATTTGTATTTGTTGAACATTCTTAACACTTTTGCAGGACGTTCTTAAATGTTTGTTGCGCATTCTTTCAACGCCCGAGACATTTTCAGACATTCTATAAAGGTTTTCTGAACAATCTCCTAAAACGTTTTATGAACGTTTTAGACGTGTTTTAAAAGGTTTTTTAAACGTTCTTAAAACGTTTGTAGACCATTTGGACGTTTATAAAACGTTCTATAAACGTTCCAGACGTGTTTTAAAAGGTTTTTTAAACGTTTGTAGAACATTTGGACGTTTAGAAAACGTTTTATAAACGTTCCAGACGTGTTTTAAAAGGTTTTCTAGACGTTCTTAAAACGTTTGTAGAACATTTGGACGTTTAGAAAACGTTTTATAAACGTTCCAGACGTGTTTTAAAAGGTTTTCTAGACGTTCTTAAAACGTTTGTAGTGCATTTTAACGTTTTAAAAACGTTTTAAGAACGTTCCAAACGTTTTTAACAACGTCAACAATATATTTAGAACGTTTTCAAAAGGTTTTTGGACTTTTCGAATGTCTGAAAGGTTTTTAAAGGTTTTTTTTTGGTTCTTTTAACGTTTAAAACACGTTTTTAAAACGTCCAATAAAACGTTTTAAATACGTCGAAAACCTACCACATTTTGACGTCCAAAAAACGTTTTCACAAAACGTCCAAAAACCAACTTGGAACGTTTTTAGAACGTTCAGAAAACGTCCAATTGTTAGTTGGGTTATTTTATCAGCTGATTGGGTGCGCTAAACGAAAACGGTACAGAGGCTGGACTACTTTGCGGCTCGTTGACGATGCTCCGCATCGTCATTATTTTGGTCAAACCACCCCCTTAGCAAAAAGCTAGATCCGCCCCTGAATATAGACACGGTAAGCATGGGAGAAGGTATTCCTATCTATCAAAGTGTTAGGAAAAATGAGATCCGCCCCTCCCACCAGGCGCGTAGCCAGAGTTTGATGTTTGGGGGGGGGGGGGGGGCACGTACATGTAATCGATCGAGGTAAAAAAAAGGGGTCTACACAATTTCAACCGATCCTGGAAATTTTAGGGGGGGCACGTGCCCCCCGTGCCCCCCCGTGGCTACGCGCCTGCCTCCCACACTCTTAATTTCAGCGAGTAAATTGTGCCGAGTAAAACAAGCTGAGTAACAAAATGAGCAATTCAGTACTCAAGCTGGAGTAAGAAATCAATTTTAGTGGTACTCGTCATCGGAGTAATTTTTTACCTTCGATAAAGAGTAAATCAATGACTCAACATTGAGTCAGAACTTCGTTTGTTTCAATTTTGAGTAAACTACGGTTGGGTATTAGCTGTCTCGTGCATGCATGTGCGCGTGCAGAATGATGCAAAAGAACTGAGATAGATGTGACACATTGGGAAGAAATTCTGAGCTCTTGGATCGAGCTTGGAAGAGCTCCAACCGACATTTCTAGGTAAGAAATCCTCATGATATTAATATTAAAAGAGCTACCGTGTGATATTTAGTCAAGTCTCAAGAACACTGTGTTGATCAAGATTGTGAAATTATTGTTGTCACTGTCGATGACATTAATTTGATTGTGAACTTGGGCAATTCTCTAAGGCCGAGCGTGCATGCATTAATTAAGTTACCGGTAGTAGCTAGCCTACATTATTGAGTAGGACAATTTTCCCCCGACAAAGACAATTTTTTTAAATCAAAACCAATTAGTTGTTATCATCCTATCGAAACTTAATGCACATAAATTAACCTCTACTTTGTTAATTCCTACCATGTTAACTACATATCAAAATGTTATCATTTTAGGAAGGAACTGGCTTGGATTTTTTTACTGGCCTCCTTCAGAGGAAGGAGCCAACAGTTTTTGTTGGTGCTTTTGAGGAACAACAAGGAAGCCAGGACAGTGTTACGTAGTCCTCGAGAGAAGCGCCTATTCATGCTCTGCATTGACAGCAGCAATTGCTACAAGATATTTCTAGTACTACAGCTGGATTACCCTGCCCAGGCAGCTGTCATACGGGAATTCTTTGATCGTCTCATTTATGGAATTACCATGGACCCTAGTACAGATGGACTAATAATGAGAGTCTTTCTTTGATCACCTCATTACCACCGCCACCTGATGATGTGTATGTTGATGAGGACATTTATTTGACGCGACAATGTTTATTATGTAATCACGCATCATCACAGACAAAAGAACTTTCACGTTTCTTTGAAATTCAGATACCGTCCGCCTTATGACTTTTTGGTATCCTTTCTTCAAATTTATTTTGATCACTCATGCGTGAAATATGCATCATGCTATAGTTGCATTAAATCAAAGAGAAGGAACTAAGCTTTACAAATATGTGTTAATTATTAATTGTGATTAAGTTATGATAAAATATCGATAATATTCTCGGTTTCGTTTTTTCTGGGACGCACTGTAAAAATATAAATCAGAAGATTCCTATAATTAACTTTTTTCTACTTGATTTTCATTGATGGCATTCCCCCCCCCCCCCCCCCCCCCCCCACTTCGAGAACGGACGGACCCCATGCGTGTTACCAAAATGTCCTTTCGTAACAAAAGAAAAAGGTCGACCCGTATTGACTTTACACACCGGACTTTTGCTGAAAAGGGGGGAACACGCATATGCGTACCCTAAATAACACTGAGTGGGGAGGCCGGGATGGCATTAATCCTTGTCAATATGTGTTAAATATTTAACTTACAGAATTGATGCCAACAATTTGAAAGCTCATTTCGATGATTCGATGTAAAGTAACATTGTTTTAAAATTGAAATTTTTAAACAACATACTTTTTAATATCATGTATGATGAGAGAACTCAGAGTTTTAACTGTGATTCAAGCTGATTTGGAAAATTAAAGTCCACAATTTATGTTACTGAATTTAAAATGTCGTTGACTTTATGTTATTTGCATAGTGCGTGTATCATAATTATATGTTATTATTATTATTATCATGATGATTATTATAATCATTATTATGATAGTATTATTACTCTTTGGCTAATATTTGTTTATCTGATATTGCTGCTTTCATACAAATGGACTTATTAGGCTACAAAGGCTGGATTCCCTTTTAAGAAAGCAGAAAAAATATATATATTCAATTCCTATGTCCTCGTATTATGATGAGCGTGTGTGTTTGTGGGGGGGGGGGGGGGGGGTCTTTACTTTTGTGAAACTTCAGGTGCGGGGTTTTGTTTCATTTTGTTTCATTTTCGAACCAGCTCCATGTAATAAGCATACATCTCATGCTAGAAAATTATATTTTCATTTCTCTATTATTTGTTTTATTTAGGTGAACGACCTTGTCCAGCGATGTGCCGCTAAGAAGACAGAACTGGAGAAGAACATTCAGAATGTTGAATTGCAACGCCAGGAAGTATACACTGTCGTACAGAAACTACTGGACGAAGTCAGTCAAGCCTACAGCATCAAGGTCAAAGAGCTTGAAGAAAATCATAAAAATATCATCGAAGAAATCAATGCATCAAAGCGGAGATTCGATGACGACCTCAACGTCTTGAAATCCAAAGATCGACAGAGAATCAAGAGTATTTGTAGTTCAGTAACACTGGTATCTAATGACAGATTGGGTCGTCTTGAGACAGACAGTCTGTCTGCTCATACCTTGCTCTGTGAGGAGCTGGATGTCATGCTGAAGGAGGCTATTGATTACACTTCTGTGGAATCCATTACGAAGAGAGCACAGGAGAAGAGGTTCAAGCCTGCAGATGAAACTCTTCTTGACATCGGGAGCATCTTAGGATCAGATCTTAATGTCATTCAGTGTGTAGGTCTACAGGGAATGGTATACAAATAATGAATGGTTATGAGTTCAATAGTGCGAATATGTTCATGAGTTGAAAGATTAACATTCTATTCAACGAGGCGTCAGCCGAGTTGAATAGAATTAACGTTAATCTTTCAACGAATGAACATATTTGCACTATTAAACGAATGAAAAACATTCATTATTTGTTTTATACAACATCGAAGAAGACCTAATAGAACGTTAATCAACAAATTATGCTTTACTCCTTATAAAGATAAATTAAAGTTCGAGTCAAGCCTTCTCGATTACATGCAGATTGCCTTCGCTTGCGCGTCAGATACACGCAGGGATACGCGCACATGCAGCAGAGAGGTACGCAGTCTGCATATAACCAAAAATGCACGGCGCATATAACCAAAAATGCACGACCGTGCAATATACCATCTATTGAATATCATGTGACCAACAATCGTCCAATCAAATGACAAGGATACACGTAGGTGTTGTATAATACGGGTTATGACTCATTACTCTGGGGACAGTGTGGCTATCGCATATATGCATACACAAAGTCGTGGTATATATATCATTGATTCAGCTTGTAAACAGGAGCAGTATGCAAACATACCAAGTAACATGAAATGCGAAGATCTTGTGTTTCAACAAGACAGGTCGTTATGCATATCAACGGGTAGCAAAAAAGCACACCTATATTCTCCCAATGGATCCAAGAAATCAACCATTCACGTGAAAGGTAATGGATTTCTCAGACTAAGCAGAAGTCCATCAGATGAAATCCTCATTACTAGCAATGGTAAACAAGTATATATCTATGACCCGACTGGATCCACTCTGAAACACACTGTTCCAACAAAAGACAACCAGATGATCCAGGTGTCTGCTACCAGGTCGGGTTTAATCATCACGATTTCACGTTACGTCTGTCCAAATAGGTGTTACGAAAATCCAAGCGTGGTGACGGTCTATGACAGAGATGGGAATGCTGGTAAGTCTCTACAAGCTCGAAGCGGCGTCCACCTGTATGCTGCCGTGGATGAGCAGGACAGAGTGTACGTAGCGAGTCGTGATTGGAGGGAGGGTAACGTGGTGATCAGGGTCTATGACCTTGATGGTCTGAACCTGAAGAAGAGAGCTGAGTTCAATGCACTTAATTTGACGACTAGACCTAGTAGCTGGTACTTGGTTTCCCTCTCTCCAGAATTGCTCGCGTTTGCGTTTGACAGTCAGTTGTATTTTATCAAAGTAGCACTGTAATCCACCTCACACTCTGTATTACCATTTTTAAAAGTGGTGTTGCGTATACCTATCAGCTAAAGCTGTGCTCTAATATGGGCAAATAATGTGCCACATTCTATTGTTTATTATGTGATAACTAATCGAATGAGAAGATGCATATTCTCTTGAATGCATGAATACAGTAGTCATTATCGAACATAATTATAACTTTCCTCTCTCGAAATAGTATGTAATTACTGTAGGTAAACTATGCACCTACTTCTTCCATTGTGTAATCGCATCTCCTAGATATTTACTGAAAGCCACGCAGTGATATGATTTCATTATGTACAACTTGGAAATCGGTAAGATATTGATTAACTTCTAGTTAGTGTTATTTCCCTTTTGTTGTTATTTTTTTATAATTTGTGTGCTTATATTCCTGGATTTGTACTGTGATTTTGTATCTTTTCAGCTTTCACGGGTCATCTATCATGTAAAGTTGTTGTATCATTATTTCGTTTTCATTTTATGATATAATATTACTGTTCGTATGGATGTTACATTAAATTGATGTTTTAGAATACCGTTGTGAACCACGGTGCGGCATTCCATTAAAAAAAATTCCTTCGTATTCACTTTGCACCCTGTCTGAAAAATCCATTCAATTGAATGCTGATAATATGATAAACTGATAAAACGAAAGATTAGCTTGCTATGATGTAGAGAAGAACAATGTATCAACCCAAACTAGGTCCACTTTAACCGTCAGAAGTTCTGTCTCCTGACTAAATATCCTAATTAATGTAAGAACATTATGATATATTTGTAAACGTTTACTGCATTTATGTTATAATCGGTAATGTCACTTTTTGCATATTTCATGTGAATTCCGCAGTATTCTATTTTTCTTAAAATTATCGCTTCAATTCAATTCAGTTTAGTAAAATTAGATTAAATTGAATTCAATCATACAGATATTTTGATAACCACACACGGTGGTTGGTCTGAGAACCAATCCCGACCTTATATTTCTTTTCTTCAATTGTTGTGCTACGATAATGTATGTAACTACAACTTCCTCCTGACAAACTTTGGTCCAATGTAATTGACCAAACCCGAGGACAATGTTAAGCTTGATTTTTTTTTCTCTTATGGTCTAAGTAACTTTGTTCGGTCAATTTTATGGGAAATTTGGGTGACTATTTCGGGACAGACTACTGGCCCTATACTGTTTTGTACACAGTTTTGTTTAGTACCTTTTACAGGAAATCCAACCGTGATATCAAACCACTCTAGAGAAAAGCAGAACAATTAGAGAAGTAGACTAATGAAAGTTTGAATGAAATCGGACAAAATTTAGACAGTTATGAATTTTTTAGAGTTGTAATCACTGTAAATATAGGTTCTTAAATTGGCTGAATCGGTAATGTCTCTGTGATGTAGTGGCAGACAACTTCCTAATTTCTTCCAACACATATTTGTGTACACGACAAACAGGACTGCGTCACAATGACCAATCTGCCAATTTGAGATACACTTTTATACAAATGAACTTATTACAAGGGTTGGATTACCCTTTTACATACATGTATCGAAGTTTGTTTTTGTGTGTTTGTATTTTCCTCTATTGTCCTTTTTTTTCCTTAACTTAAATAGTTATAGAAAGTATGTATACGCTGTAAATGTTGCCTATATATCACAATAACATGTTCATTTTATATATTTGTGGCAGATCTAGATTATACTTGTCTCATGTGATATTGACATCCATAAACTTAGTATTCTCGTGTTATTACTGCAAGCCTACCCAAAATAAAATCACAACAATGGAAAAATTTCTGAGCATAAAAACGACTGATTCAATTTGTTTAATCGTTAATGAGATGATAAAAAAAATTATAGATTAAGCACAAGCTGACGTAGAATTTGGTAATATTGATCCTTCATAGGTTACACTTTGATCACGTGTTGCTGTCCATACGCTGTAAGATCTCTTTCCATGTGTCTTAGCGATTCCATGACATTTGCTCCGGCGACAATTGCTCCGCTGTAAATTTCATACACTAATCGAATGGCTAACTTCAACCCTGGATTCAACACTATACCCTACCCTAAACCTAACCCTAAACCTAACATAAAACCCTATTGAAACCCTAACCCTAACCCTAACCCTACATCTTAGACGAAATAAAGCCCGGAGCAATTGTCGCAGGAGCAAATGTCGTGTCACCGCCTTAGCATTTCATGTTATCTCACACTGTATGGACAGCAAGATGTCATCGCAGTTAGGTGTCCATACGCTGTAAGATCTCTTTCCATGTGTCTTAGCATGTCATGTTATCTCACACTGTACGGAAAGCAAGATTTTAGGTGTCCATACGCTGTTATATATCTTTCCACGTTTCTTAGCATACCGTGTTACCTCACATTGTATGGAAAGCAAGATGTCATCGCAGTTGGGTGTCCATACGCTGTAATATCGAAGCACATGTTTTTGGCAAATGATCTCTTTCTCATCTCTCTATCTTTCTCTATTCATTATCAGAATTAGATTGATTCTGTCTATTACTTTTCCTTTTTCTTCTCTTGCATGCTCTTTTCCTTTGTCTTTCGTGCAAATATATAAAATACACCTACACTTATATAAATACATACTACTTTCGCCAACATCTAGTGCAAATCAAATATACATTCATGAACACTTATGTTGATTGTCACTGATCTACAGAAATTACAGAAGATAACAGTCATCTTGTTGAAAACCTGAGATAATCTAAACAGAGCAACTGAACTTTTGATACCACTACAGATAAAGATGAGTGCTGGTAAATTAAATTTGCCTGTATGACATGTACTAGAGAAACTGTCCGGAAGCGATTGAAACTGTATATTAAGTTATCGGGAAATGTTGACTATGTAGTATATAATAATATAGGATTAATTGTTTGGGCCAAATTGTGTAGACTTATTTATGACATTTAGGAATCATTTAAATGATACTGACACACTGAAAATCACAACCAGTGAAAACCACTGCACACAGATATACTATTCTAGCAATGTTTCAGACTTATTTTTGCTATTTTGCTAGTCCAAAACAACCCATTAATTTTAACAATGAAAAGAAACAACTTCGACAGTTTTCCCCGAAATGCAGCAGCACAAACAGAACTCTTACAGTAACCTTAACACGTTATTTTTTCAAATGAACCATATTTCCATGCAATATGGCCTACATATTCTATTTGTTTTCATCTTTCAGATCATCAGCTCTTGAGACAGACATGAACAACATTTGTATGTCTTTAGTTCTAAAGCATGATATATTTTATAAGAGAGGAAGTGGTTAAATATTTTTTCAGGCGAATTTTGCATTATAAAAAGTGTGGCCAGGCAGGTGAGACATCTTGTAGCATTAAAAACGCAAAAGTTTTGAAATCAATTTTTGACTGAAAAAAGAGAAGAGAATGAGAGAAATGGAAGGAGATAAAGGAAGAGTAGTGGAGAAGGAAGGGGTGAAATATAAGTGTGGTTACCGTCGTTTACCCTTCCAAACATAGTTATAGAGGCAAATAAATGTCTTGCTCTTACTACTAATACTTCGGATTTTACTAAAGTAATCCAACTAAAGATCTCCAACGCAATGTATCCATAACTGAAAAACTATGAGTCGCCCTCTATAAATAAAAATGATGAATACCGCTATGAAGCTCAAAGGCGCTATAACGCTGCGCACGCAATCTCTGTGGAAAAAACCCACATCTATTATTAAATGGGCCATAATTATATTGGATGCACAAACTGCATTATATTCACAGACGATCTACTGAAGTATGAGTTTAGCATTGTAATCACATTTGTATTGATGTATACACTTGTATAGAATCTCAGTCTTTTCGATCAAAGTTATTCGCACCTCTTTCGACCCCGGCCCCCCCACTCAGAGGTCGGAATGACCGCATGCGTGTTGCCAAAATGTCCGTTAAAGGGGTACTTTTCGTGCGACAAAGTCCGGCCCGAGAATTGTAAAAAAAGGGGTGTATTTGACTTTTCACCCGGAGATTTCTTTAAAAAGGGGGTGTTTTTCTTTTTTTCCTCTCATCTCTTTGGACTCCTGAGAAATTATTCCGAATTTAGGGGGGTACATTGAGCATTTTTCCTGATTTAGGGGGGTCTCCAAGGCAGGAAAAGCCCGCGAAAAGCCCGCGAAAGGGGGGTTCGGAAATGTTGGCAGTCCTCAGATAGGGGGTGCTTTTAAAAAGAGGGTACGAGCATATGCGTACCCTAAATAACACTGAGTGGGGGGCCGGGCTTTCGACACATATGACGTTTGTGTAATCAACGTGGGAACTTGGTGTATATGCAGAAATGTATGCAATATAGGACGCAATCTACTATACTACAATACGTCACTGCATTGCATATACAAAGTTTGTGCTTGCAGAAACTGACTGCTGGCTTCTATGACACGTCAACTGATCACAAATTTAAGTTTTATTGGACATTGGATATATGCGTAGAATGAGCTCGTGTTTGTAATAAGCCAGAAATCCGATATTTGTACCAATGGCTGATCAGACTGAGAAAGAGAAAGCTCCAAGCTCTTTGGAGAACCTGACGTGTCCCTTATGTCTTGATATCTTCGACGAGGCAACCATCCTGACTTCATGTGGACACACTTTCTGTCGGAAATGTCTCAAGAATTATGACCTTTCTCACCTGGATCTCGATCACATGATCTGTCCTCTCTGCAGGAAGATCACCAAGTTGTCTGCGAACCGTGTTGATGATTTCCTCACCAATGTGACTGTTAACGGACTTGTAGATAATTACCACGCCGAGTGTGGAGGGATGAACGCTGTCCTTGAGATGCGTCCAAAATGCACTGCATGCAAGTTTCATCAAGATGCTGTCTCATTCTGTAAAACGTGTAATTTCTATATGTGTACTAATTGCGACTGCAGCCATAAGCAGCTGACATCACTCTTTGAAGGACATGAGATTGTATCCATACAGGATATCATCAGCGGGAAAGTCAGTATTGGTCATCTATCCGAGAAGTGCTGCATCCACAAACAAGAGAACAAAGATATGTTTTGTGAGGATTGTAAGGTCCATGTCTGTTTCAAGTGCGTGATCGTCGGTCATCATCAGCATAACATCAAGAATCAGGCTGACTTCGAGCAGCAGTTACGTCTTAAGGTAAGTGAGTTCATTTGACCCAAAATACTTGCGTTTGGCTAAGGCCTGACAAAATTACTCATACGATTCATATAAGGGAAGGTAACATAGGCACCGGAAGTGTGTGTATGTGTGGGGGGGGGGGGGGAGTAAGCCTGGGGTTGATCTCCCTGCATTATTTAATTTGGGGACAAAATTGGTTTCAGCTCTCTGGGTCGCCTCGCAAGGACAAATACAGGAAAATTACATTAAATTCCTTAACATCAAAATAATTGTTCATGTTGCTCTGAAAATTAATTTTCAACAAGTCAATATTTTCTCCACGCGGTCGCTACATACACTATTTCGAATAGTAAAAGATCCAGTGTTTATGTTATTTGTTAGGGTTTAGGCAAAATGAGGTTCCCCTCCTCCTTGACAAGGAATACAAGTCCACGTCTGTCTAGATGGTCATCAAAATCACAAATTCAAGAAGCAGACAGACTGTAATGTACCATAGGCGCCATAATCGGGAAGGGACTGGTGGAGGGGACTGGTTTAATAATTCAAGAGAGGGTGGCCTTGCAAGAAAAATTAAAAAATATATGTAATTTTTTGCTTTATATAATAAGATTTCAAGAACTCTGATATGTACATTTTCAGCATCCTAAAATCAATATTTCCCCTCGGTACTTACGCTCCCTCGAATATTAATATACCCTGTATTTGTTATGTTTGTAAACCCTGTGTTTGTTATGTTTGTAAACCCTGTCATCATTGTAGACACCGCCAGCATGGGAGACGATATTCCTATCTATCAAAGTGTTGGGGCAAAATGGGATCCCCCCCCCCCGGAAAAATATTTGTCTTGAAGTTAAGCTTAATCAGCAGATATATCCTCTAAAATTTCAAGTTTACGATTACAACATGTTAATTTAACAGTGAGTGGTCGCTACTATTCGGTAAAAAATATAGAAAGAAGTGTAATCCTTTATACTGTAGAAACCATGTCTCCTAGAGGTTCCAAAAGAGAGTAGCCCTTCATTCGGGGGTGGGGCAACAAAATGTCTGCCCCCTCCCCATTACAAAGCCAAATATATTTACAAACAAAGGAGAATTAGTTTTTCCCTTCTCCCTCGCCAGAGAAAAACTTTTGATTGCATTAAATGTTGAAGTTTAACCGTACAAAAGAGGTTCTAAAAACAAAGTGTTGTCATTCCAATTTCTAGAATTCTTTATCGTTCGCTACGCTCCCTTAATTCTTCCCGAATCGTAAAAGCGAGGAGGCTGATGATTCTTTCTATCATGGTGGTGGTCACATTAGTTATTTCCCCTTAACCAGGCGCGGATCCTGGGGGGGGGGGGGGCGAGCCGGCCTTGCCCCCCTTGCCAAATAAACCCCCCCCCCATTTTCAATTTTCGGGGGGCATTAAAAAAGAAGAAAAAAATACTCACTAGCTCTCTCGTAATTCAGTTGATGCAGTCTGTCCTGTATTAAACAAATTCTCTACCACAAGGCCCTCGAAACCAAAAATCCTTATTTTGAAGTAGGCTGGAATTTTTCGTTGTGTTTCAATCTATACTTGATTACAATTTTCAATTTCTCAGAACTAATGTATTCGCTCGGTCGCTACACTTCCTCGCGTAATAGTAAGCTTTCTGTCGAGGTATATGATCCTTAATATTATGATTTTTCTTTTAAACACGAGGTATGTGATGCTACTATCCAAAAAAGAAATTTTAAATATGCTTCAATTTGCAAATATTTTTAATCTGCTTTGTATACAAAAAAGCAATGTCTTTTCCTGTTCCTTTTGTTGGAAATTCAAAGCACTATTCCAATTATAACTATCAAGAAACATTTGCATGACAGGAGAAATTGTGTTTGTTACTGAGAAGGGGCGGGGGGAGGGGGGAGTGGTCTATTTTAAAGTATTAAGCGTAGGTACATTTCATAGCGAAAAATTCGTGTTAACAAACATTCAGTGTTTGCCCTCCCCCATGTAGTTGGAAAGGTCTCGTAACGCCTGGGAGGTACGACGTGATACATGGTATCATCATCTCCATTTTGAATTCAGTACAGTCCTTTTATTCATCCATTTAAAATAAGATAAACAAAGCATGTAATTATAAATAAGAATACAAAATGAATGGTAAAGATGCACCTAAAAGTCAAGGCATGATAAAAACGGAGCACTCAATATATATATTTCATTCTGCCCTCCCTGTTTATCTGTTTCTCTCAATCTCTCGGTCACTTCGTTATCCCCTCCTTTTTGTTGTGCCCAGATTATCCAGATAACTCTGTAGCTATGCCTTTTTCAGAACAGAAAAACAAAATTCACGACAATCATAAAGATAAATGTAGGGCAACAGTGAATTTCATTATTTTTGTACTTGTGCAAAAAGGCCTATCGTCATTGTTACCGTTTGCTAGCACTTTGCTTCAATAGAGAAACATTTGTCTTCGTTATGATTATGATGACGATGATGACAATAATAATCACAATAGTAATAATAATACGAATAGTATATAATAATAATAATAAAACTAATGTTAATGAAAATCATCATCATCAACATAATTAGTGTAGAAACAGTAGTATCATTATTATTCTTATTATCACTAAATTGCTTTTATTATGGTTATTACTAAACATGTTTTTTTCATTATTTATGATTATTATCATCATGATAATAGTTTTATCATTAATAATAATAATAATAATTCTCAGTTTTTATATAGCGCTCATTAGAATCACTAAGCGCTTCCAAACTTGGAGATTATTACCCCGGCTTTAGCTGTGCTACCATTGCGGCGCTCTAGCATTTCAAAGAATTAATTCCTACCAGGTACCCATTTACATCACTTGGGTTGAGTGTGGCGAATGTAGATCAATGTCTTGCCAAAGGATATTAGTGCCGCGGCGGGTCTCAATAGTTATATTAAACTATTTTGCCTTCTCCGTTCTGTTTATCTGAAATCATTGCATTCATACAAATGGACTTATTACAAGGGCTGGATTCCCTTTTAAGAAAGCAGAAAAACAACAATGTATTCAATTCCTCTGTCCTCGTATGGTGTGGGTGGGTGTACTTTTGTAAAACTTCAGGCGCGTGCAAAATCCGTGTTCTATTTTCTAACCAGTTCCATGTAATAAGCAACATCTCATGCTAGAACATTTTTTTTTCACTTCTCTATTATACGTTTTTGTTCAGGTGAACGACCTTGTCCAGCGATGTGCCGCTAAGAAGACAGAACTGGAGAAGAACATTCGTAATGTTGAAGTACAACGCCATGAAGTATACACTGCCATGCAAAAACTAAAGGACGATGTAAGTCAAGCCTACAGCATCAAAGTCAAAGAGCTTGAGGAAAATCATCAAAATCTCATTGATCAAATCAATGCATTAAAGAAGAGCTTCGATGACGACCTCAGCGCTTTGAAATCCAAGGATCGACAGAGGATCAAGAGTATTTGTAGTTCAATAACACTGGTATCTAATGACAGACTGGGCCGTCTTGAGACAGACAGTCTGTCTGCTCATACCTTGCTTTGTGAGGAGCTGGATACCATGCTGAAGGAGGCTACTGATCACACTTCTGCGGCAGCCATTACGAAGAAAGCACAGGAGAAGAGGTTCAAGCCTGCAGATGATACTCATCTGGACCTCGGGAGCATCTCAGAATCAGATCCCAAGTTGCAAGTCATTCAGTATGTAAATCTGCGGGGAATGATAAATGGTATGACCCAGTACTCTGAGGACAGTGTAGCTATCGGATATAATGATGGAGATGGTATATGTATCATAGATTCAGCTGGTAAACAGGAGCAGTATACAAACATACCAATTTACATAAAGTGTACTGATCTTGTTTTTCAACGAGACAGGTCGTTATGCATATCGACGGATACCCAAGAAGTACACATATATTCTCCCAATGGATTCCGGAAATCAACCATCCACGTAAATAGCTCTGGCTATTATCTCAGACTAAACAGAAGTCCATCAAATGAAATCCTCATCGCTAACTTTGGGAATCAAATCTCTGTCTATGACCCGACTGGATCCACTCTCAAACACACTGTTCCAACAAAACACAGCAATCCGACCCAGGTATCTGCCACCAGGTCGGGTTTGATCGTCACGAGTTCATGTTGTTACACCAACCCAAGCGTAGTGACGGTCTATGACATGGATGGGAATGCTGGTAAGTCTCTACAAGCTCCAAGTGGTGTCCACCTGTATGCTGGCGTGGATGAGCAGGATAGGGTGTATGTAGCGAGTGTTGATGAACAAAATGGTAACGTAGTGATCAGGCTCTATGACCTTGATGGTCTGAACCTGAAGGAGAGAGTTGAGTTCATTGTTCTTAATCTGACGCTTAAAAATAGTTGGTGCTACTTGGTTTCCCTCTCTCCAGACATGCTCGCCTTTGCTTGTTATAAAAAAAGTCGTATTTTATCAAAGTAACACTGTAATCCATCTCACTCTCTTTATTATCATTATTGGTGTTGTGTATACCTCTCTGCTCCAGCTCTACTCTAATATGGGCCTATAATTAACGTGTCATATCATATTGTTTAATTATGTTTTATAGTGCCTGAATACCGTTGTCATTATCCAAGTAATTCCCTCTTTTAAAATAGTATGTAAATAATTTACGTAAAATATGCATCTACTTCTTCCATTGTGTAATCGCATCTCCTAGATACTTACTGAAAGCCAGTGATATGATATTACATGTATAATGTACAACTTGGAAATTGGTAAGATATTGATTGACTTATTATTAGTTTTATTTCTTATGTTGTTATTCCCAAAGTATTTCGTTTAAAGAGAAGCTTGAGTTCCGGGAAGAGGTGAAAAATAGTTTGTCAGCGTTATCATTGTTATTATGCAAGTGTGGAAGAACATCAGATGAAACATGTTCCCTGAAAAGCATGGCTCTTAAAATGTCCATATATTCGAAATATGGCGTGTAACATCATAAAAATCGGGACGGATATGCCACGTGTTCGTGTAGTCCCATATACATATTTCTGTGCACAGTGCTTGTAACTTTACCGAGACTGGGCTAAATTTGTTATCATTTTGATGATTCCAGAACCTTTCAGTACGCACCAATACTTATATGCTAGATGACCAACGTTTGTATTGATTACACAATTTTTCTTTCACAATGCAATGGCATGACCAGAACTCAACTTTATCTTTAATGTTTGTGCTTATATTTCTTGACTTATATATTGTGATTATTTTGTATCTTTTGGGCTCTCCCAGGTCATCCTGTAAAGTTATTGGTACTATTAGTTTGTTTAAATTTTACAATATCATTTACAATATCATTTTACTCTTCATATGGATGTTACATTGAACTTGCCTAATACATCAAATTAAATTAAAAAAATCATAGGAGAACTCTGGTGCGATATTCCATTAAAAATTCCTTCGTATTCACTTAGTACCCTGTCTGAAAAGCCATTAAATTGAAAGCTCCGGGAACTGATAATGTGACAGATTAGTTTGCTATGATGTAGAGAAGAACAATGTATCAAAACAAAATAGGCCAAGTTAAACAATCGGAAGTTCAGCTTCTTGACTTAAACATCCTAAGTACTTTATAAATATCATTATATCTTGGGAAATGTTTACTGCATTTCTGTAAGGATTATAACGTCACTTTTTGCGTATTTTAAAATTGATTTCGGCAGTTTTTCTTTCCATAATAATTGCCGCTTTAATTAAATTCAGTTTAGTTAAATTATATTAAATTGGATTCAATCATACATATAATCTGATAACCATACACAGTGGTTGGTCTAAAAACCAATCCAGACCTTCATTTTTTTCTTTTCAGTTTTTGTGTCATGATAATGTTCCTACAACTCCCTCCTGACAACGTTTGGTGCATGGGTATAAATGCGGTGACCCAATATGATTGACCAAACCCGAGGACAATGTTAAGCTTGATTTTTTTTCTCGTATGGTCTAAGTAACTTTGTTCGGTCATTTCTTATGGGGAAAATGGGGCGACTATTTCGGGACAGACTACTGGCCCCTTTATTGTTTTCTACAAAGTGTTGTTAAGTACCTTTAAAGGGAAATCCAGCTCTGATATCAAACCACTCTAGAGAAGAGCAAAACAATCAGAGAAGTAGACTAATGAAAGTTCGAATGAAATCGGACAAAGTTGATAAAGTTATAAAGTCTAAAAGGAGTGATCACTACAAATATAGGCTGTTGAAATTGGTTGAATCGGAAATGTGTCTGTGATGTACTGGCAGAAAACTTTTTCCATTTCTTCCAACACACAAAATAACTAAAACTTCAAAAGGGAGAAGGTGCTTAGACGAAACACGGAAATATGATATTTTCTGTGCACGACAAATGGGTGAGTTATCCGTCGCTACGTTACAATGCAATGACCAATCTGCCAATTTGAGATACGCTTTCATACAAAGTAATGAACTTATTACAAAGGTTGCATTGCCTTTTTTTTGTATTTTCCTGTGTTCTCTTGTTTTCTTAACTTAGAAAGTTTGTATAAGTTGTACTTGTAGCATATATGTTACAAGAACATGTTCTTCTTTTCTTTGTATAAACACAGTATTGTTGACGGACACTGGATATATTTGTGGCGGATATATATCATAGTCTCGTGTGATATTGACATCTCTAAACTAATTTTTGTTGTTGTTATTACTGCATGCCTACCCAAATAAAAATCACATGAGTGAAACATTTTCTGAGCATAAAACTGAATGATTCAATTCGTTTAGTCGCTAATGAGGTGATAAAAGAAATTTCTAAATGAAGCGCAAGCTGACGTAGAATTTGGTAATTTTGATCCTTTAATACTAGGTTACATTTTGATCACATTTGCTGTCCATACGCCGTGACAACTCTTTCCACATTTCTATCTCACACTGTATGAACAGTAAGATGTCATCGCAGTTTGGTGTCCATTTTGTTAGATATAAAACCACCGCGTCATCCCTGAACGAGTCTGAAGACGCTACGACACAAACGATTAACACAAATGCAAAATGCATGGTATACTGCGGAGTGCGGACTATTAAACATTTTCTCCAATGTATATCTTTCTCTTTTTTTCCATGTCCATTGCTATGAGGCATATACATGCATCGAATCCCTTCTTTTTGTAGATGATCTCTTCCTCCTATTTCTATATCTTTCTCTATTCGTTCTCAGAACAAGATTAATTCTGTCTGTTACTTTTCCCTTTTCCTTCTCTTACATGCTCTTTCCCTTTGTCTTTCTTGCGAATTATCACATCTTCGTCTCGATCATCGACTACTGTTCCCTTCCTCTTCTCTTCCTCTCTTTCTTTCTTTCTCTTTCTCTCTCTCTCTCTCTCTCTCTTTCACTCTTTCTTTCTTTCTCATTCTTTCTCTTTCTCTCTCTCTCTCTCTCTCTCTTTCTCTCTCTCGAATACCCACCCTCTTTCGAAATCAATATGCTACACATGACGAAATAGAGAGTAGTTGGGCTTACATGTAGATATATATATGGACAGGTTAATCAACTTTCATTCAAGCATTGATCAAACAAATGACCAAACTAATATCCTGTTTTGCAGTTAATCTGTACATGGCTTTGAATGGAAATTAGTATTGCTTTATCTGTAAAAAAAATAAAAAAAATAATACCTAAATAAAAAAATAAGTAATATATTTGAAAAGATACAATACTCATACTAAATACTACATTACTCATGAACATGTAATATCTTAGTCGCAAGGACCAGAGCAACAAAAGACTGACCCCAGAACGCACAAAATAGATGATGCCACGAGCCTTGCTCAAATCGACTCCACACTGATCTATTTTTGACATTCAGGGTTATAATGTTACTTTTGTTAATTTTATTTCGGAAAATGTTGATCGTGTGGAATATAGTAGTAATTGTTTTGGCAAAATTGTGAGGGCTTATTTATGAGCTTTTGGAATCATTTAAATGATAACACACTGATATCAATCCTGTCTAAAAGTGCATTGAAAACCACTGCACACAAGGATATGATTCCAGCAATGTTTCAGACAATTTTTTGCTATTTTGCTAGTCCAAAATGATGAAAAGAAAAACTTTTCAACAGTTTTCCCCCAAATTCAGTATCACAAACAGAACTTTTATGATTACCTTAATACATTATTATTTTAAATGAACCATATTTCCGTGCAATATGGCATACCTGTTCTGTTTGATATATTCATCAGCTCTTGAGACAGACATTATTAACGTTGTCATGGTTATGAGCCTAAACATTATATTTTGTATAAGAGAGGGAGTGGTGAAATATTTTTTCAGGCGAATTTTGTATTTTGATAAATGTAGCCTCGTAGAATTCCATACGCAAACAAATTGAGAGAAATTGTTGACTGGAAAAATGGAGGAAAATGATATATGGAAGGAGATAAAGGAAGAATAGTGGAGAAAGAAGGGATAAAATATAAGTGTGGTTACCGTCTGTTACCCTTCCAAAAATAATAATAAAAGCAAATGAAATATCTTGCTCTATTACTTAGGAAATTACTAAATTGGATCTTCAACACAATGTGACCACAACTGGAGACCTAAATAAGTCGCCCTCTATAGATACAAATGTTGAATACCGCCATTAAGTTCAAAGGTGGTTAGTATCGGCTGCGCGCGCACTCTCTGTGGGAAAACCCATTTCTATTCATAGATCTACGATGCACAAACTGCATTATATTTACAAACCATCCACTGTTAGTTAAGCATTGTAATATCATTTGTATTAATATATACACTTGAATAGACGCTCAGTATTTTTGATCAAGTAATTCGCTGTTCTTTCGTCACATATTTGAAATCAACGTGAGAACTTGGTACAGAAGTGCATGCATGCATGCAGTTAGGACAACATCAGTATTGCAATCTACTACATTCTACTAGTACTAGTACATCACTGCATACTTCGTGCATGCTTGCATGAACTGATGTTGGCTTCTAGCCTAGTAGTTATTGCGTTTTATTGGACATCGGATATATGCGTAGAACGAGCCCGTGTTTGTAATAAGCCAGAAAACCACTATTTGTACCAATGGCTGAGCAGACTGAGAAAGCGAAAGCTCCAAGCTCTTTAGAGAACCTGACGTGTCCACTATGTCTTGATATCTTCGACAAGGCAACCATCCTGACGTCATGCGGACACACCTTCTGTCGGAAATGTCTCAAGAACTATGACCTTTCCCACCAGGATCTCGATCACATGATCTGTCCTCTATGCAGGAAGATCACCAAGTTGTCTGCGAATCGTGTCGGTGATTTCCTCACAAATGTGACTGTCAACGGACTTGTAGACAATTACTACGCTGAGTGTGGAGGGATGAACGCTGTCCTTGAGATGCGTCCAAAATGCACTGCTTCCAAGTTTCATCAAGAATCAGATGCTGTTTCATTCTGTAGAACGTGTAATAATTACATGTGCACTGATTGCGGCTGCAGCCATGCGCTGCTGACATCAGTCTTTGAAGGTCATGAGATTGTATCCATACAGGATATCATCAACGGGAAGGTCAGCATTGGTTATCTATCCGAGAAGTGCTCCATCCACAAACAAGAGAACAAAGATATGTTTTGTGAGGATTGTAAGGTCCATGTCTGTCTCAAGTGCGTAATCGTCGGTCATCAAAATCACAACATCAAGAATCACGATGACTTTGAGCAGCAGTTACGTCTTAAGGTAAGTGGGTTCATTTGACAAAAACTACTTGCGTTTGGCTATTATATAAGGCCTGACAAATTTACTCGTACAACTCAGATAAGGAAAGGTATACCGTAGGCGCCGGAAGATGCGAGCAGAGGGGTTAATTGATGTCCCGCGTTATTCAAATGTGGGACAGATTTGATTCTGCCCTCCCCCCTCGCAAGGACAAATAAAGGAAGATTACATTGAATTTCTTTGCAACTAAATAAGCTTTAAGTGCCCTGAGAGGTAATTTTAAGCATCCTAAAATCGAAATTTTCTCCAAGCGGTCGCTACATACTATCCCTCGAATATTAATAGACTCCGTGTGTATTAATATTATGTTTGTGACACCTGTCTTCAATATAAACACTGCAAGCATGGGAGAAGATAGTCCTATATTCCACATACTAAGAATCTTGCTCTACGATTAGTCAAAAGTAAATCAAGTGATGAAAGATAGTTCGCCCATCATTGATGGGAGAAGAAAAGTTCGTTGCACTGTGTAGATAGTACTATCTCCACAGTGCAACGCACTTTAATTGTATACATTGCGTATTGCTCTCCTCTTTAAGAGCTTTTAGTGTTAATACGCGAACTTTAGTCACGCGCGAAATGTAGTCACACCGTACCACCATACTGCATGCACTGTACGTATCGTCCACCGTTTGCTAGTTGTGATGACTTGTTGCTCTTATATGACGGAAGAAGTGAAATGCTTCCGATGTGGAATATAAAGCAAATAATCACCTTTTGGTTTCAGGCGATGGCAAACTATCACTTCCTCGGCGATCTGAATGTATACGCTATCTTTCCTCAGCTTCGCTTCGGAAAGATAGCTACATCCAGAGCGCCTCAAAAGTGATAGTTTGTCCCATCACCTTCACCAACGGTAATTATTTGCTTTCTATCAAAGTGTTGGGGCAAAATGGGATCCGTCCCCCTTTAAAATAAATATTTTGCTGTTAAGCTGAATCAGCAGATAATCCTGTAAAATTTAAAGTTTAACCATTACCAAATCTTACTTTTGTCAGTTATTAGTCGCTACCCTCTTTTACAAAATTGTTGGGGCAAAATGATATCCACCCCCAACGATCAGTCCATAGTACCTTATTATCATATTACTGCTTTTATTATGGTTCTTAATATATGTATCATAATTATTTTTCATTATTATTATCATGATGATTATAATAATCATAATCATGATAATATTATTTGGCTTATATATCCATTCTGTTTAACTGATATTACTGCTTTCATACAAATGGAATTATTACAATTATTACCCTTTTAAGAAAGCAGAACAAACAATGTATTCAATTTCTCTGTCCTCGTATGATTATGATGATGAGCGTGTGTGTTAGTTGGGGGAGGGGAGGGGGTGGTTGAAAATTCAGGCGCGTGCTAAATACGTGTTTCAATTTCAAACCAGCTCCATGTAATTAGCATACACATCTCATGCTAGAAAATTATCTTTTCACTTCTTTATCATTTGTTTTATTTAGGTGAACGACCTTGTCCAGCGATGTGCCGCTAAGAAGACAGAACTGGAAAAGAACATTCAGAATGTTGAAGTACAACGCCACGAAGTATACACTGCTGTGCAGAAACTACTGGACGATATCAGTCAAGCCTACAGCGTCAAAGTCAAAGAGCTTGAAGACAATCATCAAAATCTCATTGATCAAATCAATGCATTAAAGAAGAGTTTCGATGACGACCTCAGCGCCTTGAAATCCAAGGATCGACAGAGGATCAAGAGTATTTGCAGTTCAATAACACTGGTATCTAATGACAGACTGGGTCGTCTTGAGACAGACAGTCTGTCTGCTCATACCTTGCTCTGTGAGGAGCTGGATGCCATGCTGAAGGAGGCTACTGATCACACTTCGGCGGCAGCCATTACGAAGAAAGCACAGAAGAAGAGATTCAAGCCTGCAGCTGATACTCGTCTTGAACTCGGGATCATCTCAGAACCAGATCCGAAGTTGCAAGTCATTCAGTGTGTAGATCTACGGGGACGGATGTGGGGTATGACCCCGTACTCTGATGATAGTTTAGCTATCGGATATTTTAATGCATATGGTATAGATATCATTGATTCAGCTGGTAAACAGGTGCAGTATGCACACATACCAAGTAACACGAAGTATTGTGATCTTGTCTTTCAACCAGACAGGTCGTTATGCATATCGACGGGTAGTACAGAAGCACACATATATTCTCCCAATGGATCCAGGAAATCAACCATCCACATGAATAGCGATGGTTTTATCAGACTAAACAGAAGTTCATCAGATGAAATCCTCATCGCTAAGAATGAGAAGCAAGTCTATATCTATGACCCGAATGGATCTACTCTCAAACACACTGTTCCAACAAAACACAACAATCCGAACCAGGTATCTGCTACCAGGTCGGGTTTGATCGTCACGAGTTCACATATCGTCAATCCAATCGTAGTGACGGTCTATGACAGGGATGGGAATGCTGGTAAGCCTCTACAAGCTCCACTCGGTGTCCACCTTACGGCTGCCGTGGATGAGCAGGACAGGGTGTATGTAGCGAGTGTTGATGAGAAGAATGGTAACGTGGTGATCAGGCTCTATGACCTTGATGGTCTGAACCTGAATGAGAGAGTTGAGTTCAATGTACTTGATATGACGCTTAAAAGCGATTGGTGTTACTTGGTTTCCCTCTCTCCAGACATGCTCGCGTTTGCTTGTTATAAGAAGTTGTATTTTATCAAAGTAACACTGTAATCCACCTCACACTCTTTATTACCAGTATTGGTGTTGCGTATAATACCTCGATCTGTACTCCAGCTCTACGATAATATGGGCCTATGCAATGTCTCATATTCTATAGTGTATTATAAGATAACTAAACGAAAGAGAAGATGTGCATTCTCACGATATATTTTAATTGCCTGAATACCGTTGTTATTATACAATATTAGATAGCTTAGACAGATACCAAGATGTGATTGGTCCTGAGCTCGTCACGTGATATCAATTGCGAGGATCAAAATTGTTATATTTTCTTGGCCGGTCACTTTTCGGTGTTATATTAACCAGCTGGTGAAATGAATATATTTTTAATCAATGCATGTCGCCCTCTTGAGGACTGTATGTCACCAATTACACACATTACACCATTACCGAGGGTCATTTAATTTTTTCATGAATTTTTTTTCCCTTGAAATTATTTTTTCCACATTTTCTTTTTTTCCCCAAAAATGCTTTTTTGGGTAAGAATTTTTTTTTTTTTATTTTTTTTTTTCCCCAAATTTTTTTTTATAATTTTTTTTTTGTAAGGTTTTTTTTTCTTTCTTCTCAACAGATTATTTTTCCGTAATTTCCGAAAAAAAAGGGGAAAAACAATTTTCGGGCAATTTTTTTTTTGGACCCCCCCCCCCCCCCCACAAGAAAAGGGCTATCTAATATAACAGTTATTGACTGGCAGGGGGTATATAACATTCTTTGGACCTGAAGGGAGTTCTATTTCCCCTCGTGACCATATTTTCCCTCAGCGCTGCACGCTTCGGGAAAATATAACCACTTGGGAAATATAACTCCCTTCAGCGGTCCAAATAATGTTATATTACACCCCCTGCCAGTCAATAACTGTATAATATAATTATAACTTTCCTCTCCCGAAATGATATGTAAATATTGTACGTAAATTATATGCATGTCGACATCTTGCGTAATCTTATCTCTTAGATATTTACTTAAAGCCAGTGATATAGTATTATTATGTACCACTTGAAAATTGGTAATAGATTTATATAGATTAACTTATTTTTAGTGTTATTTCCCTTACGTTGTTTTTATGAAATATATTTTTTTTAATGTTTGTGTTTAGATTTCTTGACTTATTATGATTATTTTTATGATATCATATTACTCTTCGTATGGATGTTTTATTGAACTTGCCTAATAGGCCTATACATCAAATTACATTTTTTGTAATCATGGGAGGACCATATGGTGCGACAAATTCCTTCGTATTGACTTTGCGCCCTGTTTGGAAAAGCCATTAGATTGAAAGATCTGGGAACTGATAATAAGAAAGATTAGTTTGCCGTGATGAAGAGATGAAGGATGTTTTAAATTCACCCATGATAATTCATATTCAATTCAATTCGTTTCATTAAACCATTTAAAATAAAAAACAGTATACAAATCATGCGTTTTTTGAACAATATTGATACAGTGTAAATGGTCAGGGTGCCCCTAAAAGCCAAGGCTTGATTAATGGGGCGCCCAATACATAAAGAAACATACATAGAATAAACATGAGATACAAACAAACTTAGTTATAACAAAACACATTAAAACATTAAGCACTAAACATACAGGTAAAGGGAAATAGGAAAAGGTGAAATAAGAAAACGTGAGGAGGAGAGATGAAATACATGTTTATTTGACATAGGTAGTTATTATTGAACGTTTGAGTTTGGTTTTAAATGAAGTAACATTAGTGCTGTAGATTACATCAGAAGGGAGGGAATTCCATATTCGAGGACCAGCAGATTCTTAGCTTGATATACAGATTCGAGCAGGTTTTAATAAAAGTGTTTTACCAAAGGTGATTGAACATAAGACCTACATGTATTATTCACGAAGCACTGCTTCTAATATCGAACGTAGAGAAGGGTTATTCACATATTTACCATGCACGCACTTCTGAAATATAGGCTAAATTAATGTAAATGTATCACTAAATGGAAACATGAGTTTGACCTTGATTATATTATATGTAGTTTTTACTACCAAAGTCATTTCTAATCAACTGTTGATATAAATGCCGACTTAAATAAATGATAATGATAGAATAGCAAAGAATTTATGAGTATCATGCATGGGAGTGGGTACAAATTCAATAGAAATTTGTATAAAAAAGAGCCCATGTGAGTACTAAAAGAGTCCCCGTGGACAAAAAAAATATTTTGACCCTTGGACGTAATGATATACAATTGTAGATTATAATAGTTTGAGGTAGTTGATGTAATACTGTAGTGCTCTCTAATATATTTTGATTAACTGTGATAAGATTTGTTTTGGGGCCTAATCTGTTTACCGTTTTTCGACAATATTATGTCAGCTATAAACGTTTATTATGAAATGTAAATATAGATTGCTAAATCAAATCAAAGAGAAAAGAATTTCACGAAACAGTTGTTTTAATTCATCAAATATGTTTCACTGTGGTTATGTTTAGAATCATCTTATGTGATACGAATTAGTAATAGGTCGGGTAATTGGGGTAGGGGGCATGCTACAAGTAGGACAGTGTGCCTTTAATGAATAAATAAATCGATATTGCATTTCGCAATTAGGCTGATGGCCATTAATATATAAAATACACGAAAAACCTTTTTAATACCAGTGCAAATGTATACATTACACCTACACTCATATAAATACATGATGCATACTACTCTAGCCAGTATCTTGTGCAAATCAAATATACATCCAGGAACACTTATGTTGATTGTCACTAATCTACAGAAATTACAGAAGATAACAGTCATCTTTTATTTAATCATATTTGTGGCTAACACCCAGTAAATAAGATCGATTGATCGATCTGTATTGAAAAAGATGTCAGAAAAAATCTTGGAACCAGCGGGACTTGAACCTGCATATACTGCTTGTCGGGCAGTGACTCTACCACCAGGCCATCACTGGTCCATGGCACAGTCACGATGAACTATATGTAGAAGCAAATACCCAAGCTCTCCTGATTCATTCTGACTTATTAATATTCATTAGTCCGCCATAGGACAATAATTTGTATAAATGTAATGCTTGTTGAATACCTGAGATAATCTAAACAGAGTGACTGAACTTTTGATACCACTACAGATTAAGATGAGTGCTGGTAAATTAAATTTGCCTGCATGACATGTACGACAGAAACTGTCCGGAAGCGGTTGAAACTGTCTATTATTATCGGGAAATGTTCACTATGTAGTATATAATATAGGATTAATTGCTTGGGCCAAATTGTGTAGGCTTATTTATGACATTTAGGAATCATTTAAATGATACTGACACACTGATATCACTCTTGCTGAAAATCACAACCAGTGAAAACCACTGCACACAGATATATTATTCTAGCAAAGTTTCAGACTTATTTTTGCTATTTTGCTAGTCCAAAACAACCCATTCAGTTTAACAATAAAAAGAAACAACTTCGACAGTTTTCCCCGAAATGCAGTAGCACAAACAGATTTCCATATTTCCATGCAATATGGCCTACATATTCTATTTGCTATCATCTTTCAGATCATCAGCTCTTGAGAAAGACATGAACAACATTTGTATGTTTATAGTAATTCTAAAGCATGATATATTTTATAAGAGAGGAAGTGGTTAAATATTTTTTCAGGCGAATATCGCATTATAATAAGTGTGGCCAGGCAGGTGAGACATCTTGTAGCATTAAAAACGCAAAAGTTTTGAAATCAATTTTTGACGGAAAAAAGGGAAGAGAATGAGAGAAATGGAAGGAGATAAAGGAAGAGTAGTGGAGAAGGAAGGGGTGAAATATTAAGTGTGGTTACCGTCGTTTACCCTTCCAAACATAGTTATAGAGGCAAATAATTGTCTTGCTCTTATTACTAGTACTGATCAGATTCTACGTACTAAAGTACTCCAACTAAAGATCTCCAACGCAATGTATCCATAACTGAAAAACTATGAGACGCCCTCTATAGATAAAAATGATGAATACCGCTATGAAGCTCAAAGGTGCTATAACGCTGCGCACGCACTCTGCATGGAAAAACCCACATCTATTAATAGGCCATAATTATATTGGATGCACAAACTGCATTATATTCACAGACGATCTACTGAAGTATGAGTTTAGCATTGTAATCACATTTGTATTGATGTATACACTTGAGAATAGAATTTCAGTATTTTCGATCAAAGTTATTCGCACCTCTTTCAAAACATAATGACATATTATGTGTAGTCAACGTGAGAACTATAGAACTGCATGTATTAGCAGTCAGGACGCAATCTAGTATATATAATACAATACGTCACTGCATTGCATATACAAATAACAATGTAGTTTGTGCTTGCAGGAACTGACTGTTGGCTTCTGGTACACGTCAGCTGATCACAAATTGAAGTTTTATTGGACATTGGATATATGCGTAGAATGAGCTCGTGTTTGTATTAATTAAGCCAGAAATCCGATATTTGTACCGATGGCTGAGCAGACTGAGAAGGAGAAAGCTCCAAGCTCTTTAGAGAATCTGACGTGTCCACTATGTATTGATATCTTCGACGAGGCAACCATCCTGACTTCATGCGGACACACCTTCTGTCGGAAATGTCTCAAGAACTATATATATATATATATAGGATTTTATTGAAATCAAAACATCAAAAACCAAGAACAAACAGTCCAAAGACTGACAACTGTCTTGGGTACAAAAATAAAATTTAAATCAAATATACATAATACAATAGCAGTAATGAATAAATACATAAGTTACATATTTTAAAATATCAAATAACTAAACTATTATCAATAAATATTGCAAAAAGGACATATAAACAATAAGTATACATCATTACAATTACATCGAAAAAGGGCTCTCGAGCTGTGCAATAACCAAATCAGGCACAGACCGAGAGTCCAATAAATAGCAGATTAAAATGCATAAGACTGGGTTTAAAAAGAATCGATAGTGAAAAGAGGGGAATATGTCAGCTAAAGAATAATTTTTAAATTTAAAGTATTGAGAAGGTACAAGTAACATACAATAAAGAAATTCCCAAGAGGGCATAGTAAGAGAAGAGAGTAAGATAAAGGAAGAGAGAGGGAGAAAATGAGAAAGGAGAAGAGAGAGGGAGAGAGAGAGAAACAGAGAAGGAAGAGGATAGGAAGAAAGTTAGGGAAATATCAATTACTATCTGTAGAATCTGTAGAATCAGTCCAGGTATTCAACATTGTAGACATCATTGCAATTTACCCGAAATACATGAAACATACAATAAAGAAATTCCCAAGAGAGCATAGAGAAAGAAAAGAGTAAGATAGAGGGAGAGAGGGAAGAAAAGAAAAGGGGGGAAGAAAAGGAGGGAAGAAAAGGAGAAAGAGAAAAAAAGAGAGAGAGAGAGAGAGAGAGAGAGAGAGAAGAAAGGGGGTAGGAAGAAAATTAGGGAAATATCAATAGCAACTGTAGACTTGGTAAAAACAGCCCAAGTATCCAAACATTATAGACATCATTACAATTAACCCGAAATACATGAAACATACAATAAAGAAATTCCCAATAGAGCATAGAGAAAGAAAAGAGTAAGATAGAGGGAGAGAGGGAAGAAAAGAAAAGGTGAAAAAGAGAGAGAGAGAGAGAGAGAAGGAAAAGGATAGGAAGAAAGTTAGGGAAATATCAATACCAACTGTAAAACTCGGTAAAAACAGCCCAAGTATCCAATGACCTTTCCCACCAGGATCTCGATCGTCATGATCTGTCCTCTGTGCAGGAAGATCACCAAGTTGTCTGCGAACCGTATCGATGATTTCCTCAGCAATGTGACTGTCAACGGACTTGTAGATAATTACCACGCCGAGTGTGGAGGGATGAACTCTGTCCTTGAGATGCGTCCAAAATTCACTGCTTCCAAGTTTCATCAAGAATCAGATGCTGTTTCATTCTGTAGAACGTGTAATAATTACTTGTGCATTGATTGCGACTGCAGTCATGAGCTAATGACATCAGTCTTTGAAGGTCATGAGATTGTATCCATACAGGATATCATCAACGGGAAGGTCAGCATTGGTCATCTATCCGAGAAGTGCTGCATCCACAAACAAGAGAACAAAGATATGTTTTGTGAAGATTGTAAGGTTCATGTCTGTCACAAGCGCGTGATCGTCGGTCATCAAAATCACAACATCAAGAATCAGGATGACTACGAGCAGCAGTTACGTCTTAAGGTAAATCAGTATTTGACAAAAAATACTTGCGTTTGGCTATATAAGGCCTGACAAATTTACTCATACAATTCAGATAAGGGAAGATACCGTGGGCGCCGGAAGAGGCGAGAAGAGGGGTTGATGTCCCGCATTATTCAAAAAGTGGGACAAATTCGATTCTGCCCCCCCCCCCCCCTCGCAAGGACAAATAAAGGAAAATTACATTGAATTCCTTTGCAACTAAATAAGCTTTGAAGTGCCCTGAAAAGAAACTCTCAGCATCCTAAAATCTAAATTTTCTCCAAGCGGTCGCTACATACTATTCCTCGAATATTAATAGACTCTGTGTTTATTTTATGTTTGTAAATCCTGCCTTCAATATAGACACGGCAAGCATGGGAGAAGATATTCCTATCTATCAAAGTGTTAGGAAAAATGAGATCCACCCCTCCCCCCTTTACAATCAGCCCATAGTATCAATATTATTATTATCATTAAACTGCTTTTGTTACGGTTATTACTATTATGTATCATGATTATATTTTATTATTATCATCATGATGATTATTATAATCATTATTATGATAATATTTTTACTATTTGGCTAATATCTGTTTATCTGATATTGCTGCTTTTATACAAATGGACTTATTAGGCTACAAGGGCTGGATTCCCTTTTAAGAAAGCAGAACAAAAAACAATATATTCAATTCCTATGTCCTCGTATTATATATGATGATGAGCGTGTGTGTTTGTTGGGGGGGGGGGGGGGTCTTATTTTTGTGAAATTTCAGGCGCGGGGTTTTGTTTCATTTTGTTTAATTTTCGAACCAGCTCCATGTAATAAGCATACATCTCATGCTAGAAAATGATCTTTTCACTTCTCTGTTATTTGTTTTACTTAGGTGAACGACCTTGTCCAGCGATGTGCCGCTAAGAAGACAGAACTGGAGAAGAACATTCAGAATGTTGAATTGCAACGCCAGGAAGTATACACTGTCGTACAAAAACTACTGGACGATGTCAGTCAAGCCTACAGCATCAAGGTCAAAGAGCTTGAAGAAAATCATCAAAATATCATCGAGGAAATCAATGCATCAAAGCGGAGATTCGATGACGACCTAAACGTATTGAAATCCAAAGATCGACAGAGAATCAAGAGTATTTGTAGTTCAATGACACTGGTATCTAATGACAGATTGGGTCGTCTTGAGACAGACAGTCTGTCTGCTCATACCTTGCTCTGTGAGGAGCTGGATGTCATGCTGAAGGAGGCTATTGATTACACTTCTGCGGAATCCATTACGAAGAGAGCACAGGAGAAGAGGTTCAAGCCTGCAGATGAAACTCTTCTTGACATCGGGAGCATCTTAGGATCAGATCTTAATGTCATTCAGTGTGTAGGTCTACAGGAAATGGTACGGGTTATGACTCATTACTCTGGGGATAGTGTGGCTATCGCATATATGCATACACAAAGTCGTGGTATATATATCATTGATTCAGCTTGTAAACAGGAGCAGTATGCAAACATACCAAGTAACATGAAATGCGAAGATCTTGTGTTTCAACAAGACAAGTCGTTATGCATATTAACGGGTAGCAAAAAAGCACACCTATATTCTCCCAATGGATCCAAGAAATCAACCATTCACGTGAAAGGTAATGGATTTCTCCGACTAAGCAGAAGTCCATCAGATGAAATCCTCATTACTAGCAATGGTAAACAAGTCTATATCTATGACCCGACTGGATCCACTCTGAAACACACTGTTCCAACAAAAGACAACCAGATGATCCAGGTGTCTGCTACCAGGTCGGGTTTAATCGTCACGATTTCACGTTACGTCTGTCCAAATAGGTGTTACGAAAATCCAAGCGTGGTGACGGTCTATGACAGAGATGGGAATGCTGGTAAGTCTCTACAAGCTCGAAGCGGCGTCCACCTGTATGCTGCCGTGGATGAGCAGGACAGAGTGTACGTAGCGAGTCGTGATTGGAGGGAGGGTAACGTGGTGATCAGGGTCTATGACCTTGATGGTCTGAACCTGAAGAAGAGAGCTGAGTTCAATGCACTTAATTTGACGACTAGACCTAGTAGCTGGTACTTGGTTTCCCTCTCTCCAGAATTGCTCGCGTTTGCGTTTGACAGTCAGTTGTATTTTATCAAAGTAGCACTGTAATCCATCTCACACTCTGTATTACCATTTTTAAAAGTGGTGTTGCGTATACCTATCAGCTAAAGCTGTGCTCTAATATGGGCAAATAATGTGCCACATTCTATTGTTTATTATGTGATAACTAATCGAATGAGAAGATGCATATTCTCTTGAATGCATGAATACAGTAGTCATTATCGAACATAATTATAACTTTCCTCTCTCGAAATAGTATGTAATTACTGTAGGTAAACTATGCACCTACTTCTTCCATTGTGTAATCGCATCTCCTAGATATTTACTGAAAGCCACGCAGTGATATGATTTCATTATGTACAACTTGGAAATCGGTAAGATATTGATTAACTTCTAGTTAGTGTTATTTCCCGTTTGTTGTTATTTTTTATAATTTGTGTGCTTATATTCCTGGATTTGTACTGTGATTTTGTATCTTTTCAGCTTTCACGGGTCATCTATCATGTAAAGTTTTTGTATCATTATTTCGTTTTCATTTTATGATATCATATTACTGTTCGTATGGATGTTACATTAAATTGATGTTTTAGAATACCGTTGTGAACCACGGTGCGGCATTCCATTAAAAAAAAATTCCTTCGTATTCACTTTGCACCCTGTCTGAAAAATCCATTCAATTGAATGCTGATAATATGATAAACTGATAAAACGAAAGATTAGCTTGCTATGATGTAGAGAAGAACAATGTATCAACCCAAACTAGGTCCACTTTAACCGTCAGAAGTTCTGTCTCCTGACTAAATATCCTAATTAATGTAAGAACATTATGATATATTTGTAAACGTTTACTGCATTTATGTTATAATCGGTAATGTCACTTTTTGCATATTTCATGTGAATTCCGCAGTATTCTATTTTTCTTAAAATTATCGCTTCAATTCAATTCAGTTTAGTAAAATTAGATTAAATTGAATTCAATCATACAGATATTTTGATAACCACACACGGTGGTTGGTCTGAGAACCAATCCCGACCTTATATTTCTTTTCTTCAATTGTTGTGCTACGATAATGTACGTAACTACAACTTCCTCCTGACAAACTTTGGTCCAATGTAATTGACCAAACCCGAGGACAATGTTAAGCTTGATTTTTTTTTCTCTTATGGTCTAAGTAACTTTGTTCGGTCAATTTTATGGGAAATTTGGGTGACTATTTCGGGACAGACTACTGGCCCTATACTGTTTTGTACACAGTTTTGTTTAGTACCTTTTACAGGAAATCCAACCGTGATATCAAACCACTCTAGAGAAAAGCAGAACAATTAGAGAAGTAGACTAATGAAAGTTTGAATGAAATCGGACAAAATTTAGACAGTTATGAATTTTTTAGAGTTGTAATCACTGTAAATATAGGTTCTTAAATTGGCTGAATCGGTAATGTCTCTGTGATGTAGTGGCAGACAACTTCCTAACTTCTTCCAACACACAAAGGTACTAACATTTCAAAAGAGAAGGCGCTTAGGCGAAAAACGGAAATATAATTATATTTGTGTGCACAACAAACAGGACTGCGTCACAATGACCAATCCGCCAATTTGAGATACACTTTCATACAAATGAACTTATTACAAGGGTTCGGTTACCCTTTTACATATCAAAGTTCTTTCTTTGTGTGTGTGTATATTCCTCTATTGTCCTATTTTTCCTTAACTTAGAAAATAGTTAAAGAAAGTATGTATACGCTGTAAAATGTAGCCTATATATAAAAATAACATGTTGATTTTGTTTTGGTATAAACACAGTACTGTTGACGGACAGTGGATATATTTGTGGCAGATCTAGATTATACTTGTCTCATTTGATATTGACATCTTGTTATTACTGCAAGCCTGCCCAAAATAAAATCACAAGAATGGAGAAAAAAATTGCGCATAAAAATGACTGATTTGATTTGTTTAATCGTTGATGGGGTGATAGAATTTGGTAATATTGATCCTTCCTAGGTTATATTTTGCTCACATGTTGCTGTCCATACGCTGTTTGATCTCTTTCCATGTTTCATAGCATGTCATGCTATCTAACAATGTATGGACAGCAAGATATCATCGCAGTTAGGTGTCCATACGCCGTAACATCGAAGCACAAGTTTTTCAGATGATCTCTTTTCTCCTCTCTATTTCTCTATTCTTTCTCAGAATTATATTGATTCTGTCTGTTACTTTTCCTTTTTTCTTCTCTTGCATGCTCTTTTCTTTTGTCTTTCTTGCGAATTATCACTCAACGTCTCGATCATTGACTACTGTAATTCCTTTCCTCTTCTCTCTCTCTCTCTCTCCCCCTCTCTCTCTCTCTCTCTCTCTCCCTCATACCCACCTTCTTCCGATATAAATATGCTACACATGAAGAAAAAAACTACGGTTTAACTGTAATTATAGCAACCAATATAGACAGGTCAATTAAGTAACATTCAAGCATTGATAAAAACAAATGTTCATACTAATATCCTGTTTTTGCAGTTAAGCTGTATATGGCTTTGAATGGAAATTAGTATTCCTTTATCTGTTTAAAAAAAAATTACGAGTAAACGAGTAGTCCTAATACATTTTAAAAGATATGATACTACACTACATAACTCATAAATATGTAAAATCTCAGTCGCACGGACGAGAGCAACACAAGACCGACCCCAGACTGCACAAAATAATAGTCACGTGACCAGGCGCGTACGCAGGATTTTTTCAAGGGGGGGGGGGTTTTAACATTTATAAATCGGGCCGAAAATTTCGCAACGACTCAGCCAGCCGCTGAATAAGCGGGGGGGGGGGGGGGGGGGGGGGGGGGGGGGGGGGGGGGGTAAGAGGACACTTTTGTTTTTGTTTTTGTCTCGAAATTTGAAAATTTGACATGTTGCTCCGTTGGGGGGGGGGGGTGAGGTCACTTGTTTAGGTCATCCATGGGAATTTTTTTTTTTTTTTTTTTTTTTTTTTTTTTAAATAATAATTAAAAAAAAAAAAAAAAATCCCAAAGGGGGGGGGTTTTAGGTTTTTTTAGGGGGGGTTTATACACATAAAAATACCAAAGGGGGGGGGGGTTTAACCCCACAACCCCCCCCCCCCCCTGCGTACGCGCCTGCACGTGACCCCGAATGTCACAAATCAGATCGATGTGGAGTCGGTTTGAACCCGTCACGTGACATCATTGAGGTATTACTGGCTTTACAGAGAATACAAATGAGCAATTGAGCTCATATTAAATTAACCAGCATACAAGCCCATTGTGCTATCTAATTCTTCCTTAACATATTCCGATCTTAACTTAATTCATAAGAAAATGGATATTGCACTTCGCAATTAGGCTGATGGCCATTAAAGTTAAATACATCCAAACACATTTTAAATACCAGTACACGTGAAAGACTCCATTCATGGCTGATTGTCAATGAAACGGAGTTAAGTCTTTTGTCAATACTGCTTGTTGCTACGGCAGGCAGCCAGTGAAAATGAACTTTTAAAATCAAATTATGGAACTGCAAGCATCAATTTAAACAAACAGAACTTCGTTATTCCTTGCTCATTTTTCCTGATTGAGGTGTCATATGAAAGAGCAGAGAATGAACTTTCTAGAAATATGAAATTGTCTTCGAAATTCAGATACCGCCTCCAAATGACTTTTTGGTTTCATTCCTTCAAATTGCTGTTAATCACTCAGGCGTGAAATATGCATCATATGAGTTGTATAAAATGTTAGCTTTACAAATATGTGTCATTTATTAAATATAATTGTGATTAAGTTATGATATAATGTAATTAATAATAATAATAATATTTAATTTGTATATAGCGCTTAATACAAATGTCTCTAAGCGCTTTACAAATATACTATTACCCCAGCCATTAGATTCAGTGCTTGCCCGCACACAATGTGTGCACAATCTCCACTCCCTGGGGAGCATTCCAGCCAGGCGTTACATGACGCTCAAAATTTGACATCATAATTTCCTATTGTAAGTTACACGATGCTTTGCATTCCTATACAAATGAAGATTAGGTTGTATCACTATGAATATGACGGACAAAGAAAGATGACAAAATATACAGTTCCTCATTCTACCCTCAACAATTGCTGTGGTAGACAAAGGAACATCCTTTCACTGCTATTATGTAAACATGTGTAGAACAGGTGTCACATGCATATTCACCTGTGCTACACATTTTTACATAATAGCAGTGAAGGGATGTTCCTTTGTCTACCACAGCAATAATAGTTGAGGATAGAATGAGCAGGCGCCTACGCAGGATTTTTTCAAGGGGGGGGGGGGGGGGTTTAACATTTATAAATCGGCCGAAAATTTCGCAACGACTCAGCCGACCACTGAATAAGCGGGGGGGGGGGGGGGGGGGGGTGGGGGGGGGGTATTAAAGAGCTCACTTTTTTTTTTTTTTTGGGTCCCAAAAAATCGCAACGACTCAGCCGACCGCTGAATATTGAAAATTTGACATTTTGCTCCGTTGGGGGGGGGGGGGGGGGGGGTAAGCTCACCTTTTTTAGGTCAGCCGTGGGATTTTTTTTTTTTTTTTTTTTTTTTAATATTAAAAAAAAAAAATCAAAAAGGGGGGTGTTTTAGGGGGGTTATGGGGGGGGGGGGGTTTACACAAAAAAAAATACAAAAGGGGGGGGGGGTTAACCCCCCAAACTCCCCCCCCCCCCCTGCGTACGCGCCTGAGAATGAGGAACTGTATATTTGTCCTCTTTCTTTGTCCGTCATATTCATAGTGTGTACGCATGTACATTACACGTACGTACAGAGTGAATGGTTTATATTTGGTTTGTATAGTATAGCAAAGGTCGTAAGATCAATAGGAAAAGATGTATTTCCGTTTGAGTCTGCGAATTAGGAAATAAGTTCAAAGGTGCTTAATATCGGCTGCGCGTGCACTCTCTGTGGGAAAACCACTTCTATTCATAGATCTAGGATGCACAAACTGCAAAATATTCACAGACGATCTACTGTTAGTTTAGCATTGTTGTTACATTTGTATTGATATAATTATACACTTGAATAGAAGCTCAGTATTTTCGATCAAAGTTAGTCGCACCTCTTTTGTCACATATTTGTAAACAGCGTGGGAGCCTGGTACAGAGCTGCATGCAGTTAGGTCGCAATCTACTAGTACTATACAATTTAATACTACTGCTACTAGGGGTACTAATTGACTGCATATAGTTTGTGCTTGCATAACTGTTGGCTTCTATAGTACATATCAGCTGATCACAATTTTAAGTTTTATTGGACATTGGATATATGCGTAGAATGAGCTCGTGTTTGTAATAAGACAGAATCCGCTATTTGTACCAATGGCTGAGAAAAAAGAGGAAGAGAAAGCTCCAAGCTCTTTAGAGAATCTTACGTGTCCACTATGTCTTGATATCTTCGACGACGCAACCATCCTGACTTCATGCGGACACACCTTCTGTCGGAAATGTCTCAAAAACTATGACCTTTCCCATCAGGACCTCGATCACATGATCTGTCCTCTCTGCAGGAAGATCACAAAAATGTCTGTAAACCGTGTCGATGATTTCCTCACCAATGTGACTGTCAACGGACTTGTAGACAATTACCACGCCAAGTGTGGAGGGATGAACGCTGTCCTTGAGATGCGTCCAAAATGCACTGCTTCCAAGTTTCATCAAGAATCAGATGCTGTTTCATTCTGTAGAACGTGTAATAATTACTTGTGCACTGATTGCGACTGCAGTCATGAGCTAATGACCTCAGTCTTTGAAGGTCATGAGATTGTATCCATACAGGATATCATCAACGGGAAGGTCAACATTGGTCACTTACCTGAGAAGTGCTCCATCCACAAACAAGAGAACAAAGATATGTTTTGTGAGGATTGTAAGGTCCATGTCTGTCTCAAGTGCGTGATCGTCGGTCATCAACATCACAACATCAAAAATCAGGCTGACTCCGAGCAGCAGCTACGTCTTAAGGTAAGTGGGTTCATTTGACACAAACTATAAGGCCTGACACAAGTTAACTCATACGATTCAGATAAGGGAAGGTGCATAGGCCCTTGAAGTCGGAGGGGTGGGGGTTGATGTCTAGAGCTGCATTATTCAAGTGTGGGACAAAATTGAATGAAGGTAAGTGGGTTCTTTTGACCAAAGCTACTTGCGTTTGGCTATAAAGACCTGACAACTTTACTCATACAATTCAGACAAGGGAAGGTACCCCCTCGCATGCAAGGACAAGTAAAGGAAAATTATATAGAATTCCCTGCATCAAAATAAGCTTTCAATTTCTCTGAAAAGTATTTTTCGAGCATTCTAAAATCAAACATTTCTTCACGCGGTCGCTAGATTCCCTCGAATATTGATTGATCAGGTGTTTATTGTCCACTGTTGGTCATTATGGTGGAATAATTATGTTTACCCCAATTTATTGAATAATTTTGACAATGATTTATTCCTATTAGAACTAGATAATAGGATACATGCTCAGATTTTATTTAATGACAATTGGGGAGTGTTTGTTTTGCGTGACTGCTAAAGCTACGGTGTGCTACTATGGTAATCAACTAGGGGTCCTACGTCCTTAAGTCATAACTGACAGCAATAAAGTTTAAATAATTAATTGCATTTTCCCCCAGTCCCCAACGGAAAAAATTCCTCTGTAGGGCCATGCATTATGGTTTAAGGCATGCCCACATAGAAGATTTTTTTCTGTTGGGGTCGTGGGGGTCATGGGGACTGGGGGAAAATGCAATTAATTATTTAAACTTTATTGCATTTTCTTTGTACTGCGTACAGTCATGATTCATTGGCTAAGCAATGGCCTCATTACTGTGAGCCCCCAGGATCAAAACCGTGTCGACGTGCTATATTAGTGCCCTTTTATGAGGCATTAATCCCCATTGCTGTCAGTTATGACTTAAGGACGTAGGTCCCCTAGTTAATTAGCATAGTAGCACACTCAAGCTCAATAGCAGTCACGCAAAACAAACACTCCCCAATTGTCATTAAATAAAATCTGAGCATGTATACTATTATCTAGATCTATTAGGAATAAATCATTGTCAAAATCATTCAATAAATAGGGTTAAACAAAATATTCCACCATTATGACCAACAGTGTATGGAATTATAAACCCTGTCTACAATGTATAGGCCTACTAGGCACCGCAACCAAATGAGAAGATTCTCCCATCCGTCAAACTGACGGCCGGCCGGGGTTGTGGCAGAAATAGGTCCCCCTCCCCTGACAAGGATTGAAAAGTCAACGTGTCTCAGTTTGGCATGAAAACGACAAAATCATTCAACTTTAAGGTACCATTGGCACAAGAAGGGAGAAGGGGATGGGGCGGAGGGGACAAGGAGGGGGGGGGGGGTGGCCTCGCAAGGAATTACAAAATATATGTAACAAAATATGTGATATTACTGCTTTCATACAAATGGTCTAATTACAAGGGCTGGATCCCCTTTTAAGAAAGCAGGAAAACAACAATGTATTCAATTCCTCTGTCCTCGTATGATTATGAGGGGGGGGGGGGAAGGGTATTACTTTTGTGAAAATTCAGGCGCTTGCAAAATCTGTATTTCATGTTCAAATCAACTCCATGTTAATAGCATACATCTCATGCCAGAAAAAGTTATTTTCATTTCTCTATCATTTGTTCTGTTTAGGTGAACGACCTTGTCCAGCGATGTGCCGCTAAGAAGATAGAACTTGAGAAGAACATTCAAAATGTCGAAGTACAACGTCATGAAGTATACACTGCCGTGCAGAGACTACTGGAAGATGTCAGTCAAACCTACAGCATCAAGGCCAAACGACTCGAAGAAAATCATCAAAATCTCATCGAGGAAATCAATGCCGTAAAGCGGAGATTCAATGACGACCTCAGCGTCTTGAAATTCAACAATCGACACAGGATCAAGAGTATTTGTAGTTCAATAATACTAGTATCTAATGACAGACTGGGTCGTCTTGAGACAGACAGTCTGTTTGCTCATACCTTGCTCTGTGAGGAGCTGGATGCTATGCTGAAGGAGGCTACTGATCACACTTCTGCGGCAGCCATTACAAAGAAAGCACAGGAGAAGAGGTTCAAGCCTGCAGATAATACCCGTCTTGACCTCGGGAGCATCTCGGATCCGAATTTGCAAGTCATTCAGTGTGTAGGTCTACGGAGAGTGATGTCTGGAATGACCCAGTACTCTGATGACAGTGTAGCTATCGGATATGGGGACACGCGTGGTATAGATATCTTTGATTCAGCTGGTAAACAGAAGCAGTATGCAAACATACCAAGTAACATGAAGTGTTGTGGTCTTGTGTTTCAACAAGACAGGTCGATATGCATATCGACGGGTAGCAAAGAAGCACACATATATTCTCCCAATGGATCCAGGAAATCAACCATCCACGTGAAAGGCAGTATCTATTCTCTCAAACTAAACAGAAGTCCATCAGATGAAATCCTCATTGCTAACAATGAGAAGCAAGTCTATATCTATGACCCGACTGGATCCACTCTCAAACACACTGTTCAAACAAAGCACAACATTACGAGGCAGGTATCTGCCACCAGGTCGGCTTTGCTCGTTTCGAGTTCATGTATTTACACCAACCCAAGCGTAGTGACGGTCTATGACAGGGATGGGAATGCTGGTCAGTCTCTACGAGCTCCAAGCGGTGTATACCTGTATGCTGCCGTGGATGAGCAGGACAAAGTGTATGTAGCGAGTGTTGATAATGAGAAGGGTAGCGTGGTGATCAGGCTCTATGACCTTGATGGTCTGAACCTGAAGGAGAGAGTTGAGTTCAATGTACTTAATCTGATGCTTGATTGGGACTGGTGTTACTTGGTTTCCCTCTCTCCTGACATGCTCGCGTTTGCTTGTGACAAGAAGTTGTATTTTATCAAAGTATCACTGTAATCCACCTCATACTCTTTATTATCATTATTGTTGGTGTGTATACCTCTCAGCTCCAGCTCTACTCTAATATGGGCCTTTGATGTGTCATTATACAAATGATGCACAGGTTTGAGTGCGTCGGTAGGGATTGTGTGCACAAGGTACCTTTGAATGTTTTGAACCCACGAGGCGCAGCCGAGTGGGTTTTAGACCAAATTCATAGGTACCGCGTGCACACAATTCCACCGACTCACGAATTAAACCTGTGCATCATCTGTTTTATAAGATAGGGCCCCAAAAAATTGTCAAATATACAAAATTTTGTTATTTTACAGATTGACCGGATGCATGGCAAAATCATGTGTCCGGTAATTTTTTTTTACCTGACGCATGATTTTTTTTACCGGACGCATGATTTTTTTACCGGACGCATGATTTTTTTACCGGACGCATGATTTTTAACTCATCATGAAATTAAAAAAAAAAAAAAAAAAATTGTCAGTGCACATTCAACTGTTAACTTAAAAAATAAAATACAAAATTCTATAATATTTTTTTCTTTAAAACAGATTATAATTTTCAAAAAACACGAAAAACAAATAATTATCACCAAAAAAAACCACAAAAAATTCATTAAAAAAAAAAAGAAATTAAAAAAAAAAAAGAAGAAAGAAATGAGAATTATTTAAAAAAAAAGATATTGGTGGTATCGATCGCCGATATCGCGTGCATCCAGGTAAAATAATTACATGGTAATTGACCAATCAGATTGCAGGGATTCTTCTACCCATCTTATAAATTCTATTGTGTATTATAAGATAACTAAACGAAAGAGAAGATGTGCATTATCACGATATATTTTAATTGCCTGAATACCGTTGTTATTATACAATATAATTATAACTTTCCTCTCTCGAAATGATATGTAAATATTGTACGTAAAATATATGCATGTCTACCTATTGTGTAATCGTATTTCTTAGATATTTACTTAAAGCCAGTGATATAGTATCATTAGGTACCACTTGAAAATTGGTAATAAAATTATTAAGATTAACTTCTTTTTAGTGTTATTTCCCTTACGTTGTTGTTATCAAATATATATATGTTTAATGTTTGTGTCTAGAATTCTTGACTTATTACGATTATTTTGTATCATTTTTGGCTATCATGGGTCATCCTGTAAAGTTATTGGTATTATTATTTTGTTTTAATTTTATGATATCATATTACTCTTCGTATGGATGTTTTATTGAACTTGCCTAATAGGCCTATACATCAAATTAAATTTAAAAAAAATCATGGGAGGACCATATGGTGCGACAAATTCCTTCGTATTGACTTTGCGCCCTGTTTGAAAAAGCCATTAGATTGAAAGATCTGGGAACTGATAATTTAAAGAAAGATTAGTTTGCCGTGATGTAGAGATGTATGATGTTTAAAATCCACCCTTGACAATTCATATTCAATTCAATTCGTTTTATTAAACCATATAAAATTTAAAAAAACAGTATGCAAATCATGCGTGTATGAACATTATTGATACAGTGTAAATGATCAGGGTGCCCCTAAAAGCCAAGGCTTGATTAATGGGGCCCCCAATACATAAATAAATATACATAGAATAAACATGATATACAAACTAACTGAGTTATAAAAAAAAACATTAAAACATTAGGCACTAAACATACAGGTAAAGGGAAATAGGAAAAGGTGAAATGAGAAAACATGAGGAGGAGAGATGAAATTACATGTTTATTTGAAATAGGTAGTTATTATTGAACGTTTGAGTTTGTTTTAAATGAAGTAACAATAGTGCTGGAGATTACATCAGAAGGGAGGGAATTCCATATTCGAGGACCAGCAGATTCTTAGCTTGATATACAGATTCGAGCAGGTTTTAATAAAAGCGTTTTACCAAAGGTGATTGAACATAAGACCTACATGTATTATTCACGAAGCACTGCTTCTAATGTCGAACGTATAGAAGGTTATTCACATATTTACCATGCACGCGCTTCTGAAATATAAGCTAAATTAATGTAAACGTATCACTAAATGGAAACATGAGTCTGACCTTCGTTATATTATATGGATTTTTACTACCAAAGTCATTTTTAATCAAATGTTGATATAAATATGAGTTGGTTTTAGCTTGTAAGAGGGAAAATGCCGACTTAAATAAATGATAATGATAGAATAGCAAAGAATTTAGGAGTATCATGCATGGGTACAAATTTAATAGAAATTTGTATAAAAAAAGAAATTTGTATACAAAAAATTCCCCGTGGACAAAAACAAATATTTTGAGCCTTGGACGTAATGATATACAGTTGTAGATTATAATAGTTTGAGGTAGTTGATGCAATACTGTAGTGCTCTCTAATATATTTTGATTAATTGTGATAACATTTGTTTTGGGGCCAAATCTGTTTACCGTTTTTCGACAATATTATGTCAGCTATAACCGTTTATTATGAAATGTAAATATAGATTGCTAAAACAAATCAAAGAGAAAAAAAATTCACGAAACAGTTGTTTTAATTCATCAAATATGTTTCACTGTGGTTATGTTTAAAATCATCTGATGTGATATGAATTAGTAACAGGTCGAGTAATTGGGGTAGAAAAGGGGTGAGAGGGAAATAGACGGAGGAGGGGGGGGGGGGTATAAGAAGATGATAAAAGTTATACAGAGACAGAGATAAGAGGGGGCCTAGAAAAGGGATCCAGGGAAAGAGAGGGGAAATAGAGATAGGGGAGAGAGAGAGAGAGAGAGAGGGGGAGGGAGAGAGAGAGAGAGAGCGCGCGAACATTACGACGTTTAAGGACCGTTTATGGTATATGATACAAATACTTTTAAAATTGCAAAATAATATGAAGTCTATAATTACTTATCATTTAAATCAGTCGTGCGGACACACTTAAATGTCGATTCGTGGTCCAAATAATTTTGTTTCTAACAAATTTTAACAGATTGTACTGCTTTGCATGTAGAATATTTGGTAATCCAAGAAATCTTTAAGAGTGTTCCAAAGCTTAAAATCTACAGCCAGTGCGTCCAATACAACAGTGAAACTCAGAATAAACCGGTAATTGTGAACGATCCATAAGCCGTTTAAGTAAAATGCATTGCTTTACATAACGTAGAAGTTATATGCTAACTAACGATATGATGATAAGGTATTGGTTAACCTAAATCTGACACAAATGAATTTTGAAATGCTATTTTCAAAACAATGTTGTTCGGCGAAACGAGTATCAAGTAATGCGTATCAGGACAATTACCCCCTGGGCAATCACCCCCCGGAAAATTACCACCCGGAAAACTACCCCCCACGGACAATTACCCCCCAGAAAATTACCCCCCGGAGAATTACCCCCCGAGGACAATTACCCCCCAAGGACAATTACCCCCCAGAAAATTACCCCCCGGAGAATTACCCCCCGAGGACAATTACCCCCCAAGGACAATTACCCCCCGGAAAATTACCCCCGAGGACAACTACCCCCCGAGGACAATTACCCCCCGAGGACAACTACCCCCGAGGACAATTACCCCCCGAGGACAACTACCCCCGAGGACAATTACCCCCCGAGGACAATTCCCCCAAGTACAACTACCCCCCTCTTCCGAGGACAACTATCCCCGATGACAATCACCCCCGAGGAATTTGTAACACTGAGACAAATAATGCGAGCTTCTCTCCAAATTGCTCTTTATAGAAAATTTCATAAACTTTCAATTTCTATGTTATTTGTGAAGTTCATTTCAGTGTTTTCAAGTTATTCACTTCGATGTGGGGGGGGGGGGGGGCTGGGAGTTGCCCAATTCCCTCGAAGTTTTGCTACCGAGTAAATAACAGAAATTACATTTTTAAAAGAAATTCAATAATACATTGCGAGCAGATGAGTACGCCTTACAGCCTCTCTCACCGACAATGGCAAAACAAAGAAATTAGGATATAATATTTCATTGATGCATCCTCTGTCACTTTTTAAGCTGATCGTGTATTTGTCTTTGTATAATGGGCCCTCGACCATGATCCGAAATTAAGGTTTTCTTCACGTTATCTATATATTTATGTTGTCATTCGGGAGTATGATATGCGCAGGTCGAGGGTTCGAATCACGACACCGGCACTAATATCCTTTTTCAAGATATTAACCTGCACTTGCTACTCTCCACCCAGGTGTTAAATGGGTACCCGGTAGTATGCGACCGTCATTGTTGGTCACAACGGTGTCGATTTTTATCCGTGGTTGGGGGGGGGGGGGGGGGGGGCTGATAGGTGCCAAACTAATTTCGGCAATGGATCAAAGCAACCAAGAGGTAGAAGTGTGTGGCAGGTTGCACCCCCTCTCTTACAAGTTATTAATTTTGTCAAGTCACCCTCAATAAAGATAACATTTGAGAGAATATGGGACCCATGTGGGCTTGCAACTTGGGTTATTATCCTCTCAAGCGCGTAGCAAGGATTTTATTTTAGGGGCGGTAGTGAGCACGCGAAGCGCGCTCCCTAAAGGGGGTGGCTGCAGGGAGGGGGTTTTTCCCCGTCCCACGCGAAGCGCGGAAGCTTTGATGTTTCATTTAATTATTAGAGAAAGAAGACGATTCGTTGTACCGTTCTCGACTCTTAATCCTTGACTTAATTCAATTTCTTTTGACCTTTAATTAAATTATTAGAGAAAGAAGACGATTCGTTGTACCGTTTTCGACTCTTAATCCTTGTCTGATTTCAGTTCCCCCCCCCCCTTCCGCGCGAAGCGCGAAAGCTTTGACGTTTCATTAAGTTACTAAAAAAAGAAGACGATTCGTTGTACCATTCTCGACTCTTAATTCTTGTCTGAATTCAGTTCCCCACCCCCCCTCCCGCGCGAAACTTCGACGTTTCATTACATTATAAGAGAAAGATGACGATTCGTTGTACCATTCTCGACTCTTAATCCTTGTCTGAATTCAGTTCCCCACCCCCCCCCCCCCACCCTCCCGCGCGAGACTTCGACGTTTCATTACATTATAAGAAAGCTTGTGGTTACGATAACATTCCAGTACGCCTGATTAAGGATGGTGCATCTATTTTGGCTGAACCATTAAGACATATCTTCAATCTTTCATTGGAAACAGGAAATTTCCCTGATCAAATGAAAATTGCTAAAGTCAGTCCACTGTTTAAGAAAGGTAATAAACATGAAACAGGGAATTATAGACCCATTTCTGTCTTACCAATTTTGGGTAAAGTATTAGAAAAAATAGTTAATGCTCGATTGACCAGTTTTCTAGAAACGCATGACATTTTATATCACCATCAGTATGGATTTAGGAAAAAGTATAGTACTAAATTATCATTAATTAATCTTATGAATACGGTATTGAAAAGTATAGACGAAGGATGTGTAACGCTTGGTGTGTTTCTTGACTTTCAAAAGGCTTTTGACACAATAAACCATAACATATTATTTAAAAAGCTATCACATTATGGTATCAGAGGACATGCACTGAAATGGCTCGAAAGCTATCTTAGTGACAGAATGCAGTTTGTGAAATACAAAGAGTCATCATCAGAAAGTAGATATATCAAATGCGGTGTACCACAAGGTTCTGTCTTAGGACCAACTCTGTTTTTAATCTATATAAATGACTTGCCAACTGTGACAAATTATTTCAATTTCAGACTATTTGCAGATGATTCTAATATTTTTCATACTTTTCCCAAAGGTGTAGATCAAATAGATGAGTGTGAAGTAAATGAAAATTTAAAATCAATACAGAATTGGTGCACTGCAAATAAGCTTACTATCAATGCGTCAAAAACCAATTTCATGTTCTTCAGTAGTCGTAGAAGAAAGGCTGTGCTTAAAGGGAGATTAAAAATATCTGGGGCAGAATTAAGAGAAGTGGAGGAAGCGACATTTGTTGGCATTACCATTGACAGACATTTTACATGGAATTCACATATAAAATCTGTTAATGACTGTATACGGAGAAAGGTCGGCATCCTCTTTAAATTACGGCACTTTGTCCCTAAACATATATGGATACTGTTGTATAAAGCTCTTTTACAGCCACATATTACATATGGCATCGAGGTTTGGGGTAGTACTAATAAATCACACTTGAATTGTATATTTTATACTCAAAAGATGGCTGTACGTGCTATAACTTTCAAGCCACATCGTTCTCATACTAATGCACTGTTTCATGACCTCAAATTGTTGAATGTTTTTAAATTGCATAAATTATCTATTTGTACTTTTGTGTTTGATTTGATAAATGAACGATTACCTCATTCCTTAAAACATTATTGCAGTATGATACAGCATGAATATTCCACAAGACAAAAAACGGGTCGACAATTACGTCTCCCTTTATTCAAAACAGACCAAGGAAAGTTTTCTGTTTCGTTTGTTGGAAGTAATTTTTGGAATATGCTTCCTACTGATCTAAGAATTGAGAGATCAAGAACCTCTTTTCGTAAAAAACTTACAAAATTACTCTTAAGTGAAAACCACGAATCATAACCTCGTAACTATATAGTTGTATATAGTAACCAGTCTCATTTTAATATTATACACCAATCTTATTTATAAGATTTGGAAACCCATCATGTATTTTAAAATTAACTTTATTTTAGGCTTTAGATAACGAGAGTCAGACTCGACTAGCACATGTGCTATTTTTGACTCTATTTTACCATCGATCACAAACTCATTGTAAATAGTCATTTATTGTTTTACTCTTGAAGCAAAGTTTACTTTATCTTTGTCATAATGTACATGTATATCGCTGTAGAACATGTATTTTTTTATAATTCATGTCATGCATTTATGTTATATTGACATTATCATTGTACATGTTTATCTTTTGTTTCAATGTTTTCAATGATGGTGGATAAATAAATTCAATTCAATTCAATTCAATAAGAGAAAGATGACGATTCGTTGTACCGTTCTTGACTCTTAATCTTTTTTCTTCCTACGTCCTCTTCCTTTCTTCTTTCTCTCTCTCTCTCTCTTTTTGGCCGGCGTTTTTTACGCGCGCCTGTATACGCGCCTGTATCCTTTCTGTCTCTCATTTACCGTGTTTACACAGTGATCCGCCTCGAGGATTGAAGCCGGGTTGAAGCCGCGAGGGGGGTTGAGACCTGCAATTCTGGTGGATTCAAGGGGCGGCTTCAATCCTCACTAGGATCCCGTTTACACACATAAAACTGCAGGCTTCAACCCGGCTTCAATCCCCTCGCGGCTTCAACCCGGCTTCAACCCTCGATGCGGATCACTGTGTAAACACGGTAATTATCTCTCTCTCCCACTCTCTACTTCTTTTTTGCACTTTTGCACTTTGCGCTTGATATTTAGCTCGTTGCTTTTTAACGCTGCGGCTTTGCATTTGGCGCACTGCATTTCTATGATGCTGTTGATTGAATAAATTGATCAATTCCTGATGAAGCCGTATGAGCGAGAATTCAATTTATTCTTGTCTCATATACGGATGTCTCATTTATGTATTATGAAAATGAGATAGCAAAATGTGTATATTGATGGTCATCTTGCGAGTAATAACCATTAACTACTCTCATCGGGCTCTCATCATTAATGTTTCTCTCCATTTTTTTTTGATGGTGAATTGTTGGGGGGGGGGAATGATTGGACAGGCCACCCCCCACCTAAAATATTGGGGGGGGGGGTATATCCCCCACCCCCCCCCCCGGGATCGACACCCATGAACATAGCACTTGGCGAGTGCCTGAGTCATGCAAAATAGATAGTCTGTGAAGAATTTGGGATTTGGGAGAAACTTTTCATTTTTTAAGAGGGTACCATGACTCAAAAAGTTGAAATAACGCTGCTCAAGAGAAATGTATTTCTATGCATTTTGAGAAGCGCTTGACATTATTACCTAAAACTTACATCCTTCGTGGAAATCAGCAGCCGCACTGCCGTTAATAACTTATATGTATTAAAGGGAAATGTTTAGTAACGAGGAAGACAACGTGCTAGTATTTGAGCGAATATGGGTTCATGAAGGGGGTCTTATAGGCTCGTAGAGCCATCTCTCAATGTATCAGATCGTCTTTTGCTATTGAATCCTGATTGTCCACGGGGGGTAGTTGTCCTCGGGGGTAGTTGTCCTCGGGGGTAGTTGTCCTCGGGGGTAGTTGTCCTCGGGGGTAGTTGTCCTCGGGGGGTAGTTGTCCTCGGGGGGTAATTGTCCTCGGGGTAGTTGTCCTCGGGGGGTAATTGTCCTCGGGGGGTAGTTGTCCTCGGGGGTTAGTTGTCCTCGGGGGGTAGTTGTCCGGGGGGTAATTTTCCGGGGGGTAATTGTCCTCGGGGGGTAGTTGTCCTCGGGGGTAATACTCCGGGGGGTAATTTTCCGGGGGGTTATTGTCCTTGGGGGGTAGTTGTCCTCGGGGGGTTATTCTCCGGGGGGTAATTTTCCGGGGGGTAATTGTCCTTCGGGGGTAGTTTTCCGGGGGGTAAATTTCCGGGGGTGATTGCCCAGGGGGTAATTGTCCTAGAACCCAAGTAATGCAATCAAAGAATCATTATTGCCAAATTTTCAAAGAAAACGGAAGAGTTTTAATTATGAGAGACATATTATATTGGCTAGAAAATAAATTCTTTCACTTTCATCTCACGTAACATGATAAGAAAATGAAATAGTATGTCGCAGAAGGGATTGAACACGATCCCACATTTCCATTTGCTCCGATCACGCGCTTCATTTTATTAAACATGTTAACTTAGTAGCAAAGTGCTGCGCGGAGGTCACTTTTTGGAAATGGTCGCAAAATTAAATAAGTTTGCTGTCCAAAACTAAAGATCGCCATGAGACTGCATCATTTTACAAAATAAACTTGAAGAAAACCAGAACTCATTATGAATGTTTGCTAACTTAAAACAAGCTGCTTTTAGCGATTTGACACCTATTCTTTCTTGTATTCATGATACTCTCTACATTTGATTGTTTTGTAAAATGCGAATAGAAAAGCGGTTGGATTAAAATACCTCCCTCCTCGCATTTAGTTGAAGGGATTATACGAACATCATTTGTATTTTTCTTCCTCATACTTAGCTTCGACATATGGGTTTCCAAACGTTTGAGTAGTCACCGGTGGTGATTCTCTTACAGGTCAGTTAGCAAATGATATGAGTTTATTAGTTCTGTTCATGTTGTTGGCATATCAGAAAATACTGCACTAGTGTTGAACTATATTTATGTATACTGCATTCTTTTTAAAAGAGGCTCGATGCAGGGAAATGTGTCAGAGTAGGGTGGCGCTCTCTCGAGGATATTTGCAACTAGACAATTATCTTAGCAGCGGGTACCGCGTAATGAATCCGAAAGCAATCGAAATGACTGAAAAGCATCAGTCACAATTGAAAAGCTGATTGATTTTCGGGAAAATGTAAATTAAGAACCACTTTAATATTAAAAAAAAAAGCTTACTGTGAAGAACAAAAAATAACCCCATTTTGGGGGGTGTTTCATTTTGGGTCTACTTCCTTCAATTTCAAAAGCTAGTAATCAACATCAAATTGAAAAAAAATACTTTGCAGTGACATTGCATCACAAAGGTAACAAACTATTGTTCATACTCCGTGGCAAAAAGGAAATAAGCGACGTAAAGGAAGGGTAATAACAAAAAGAGGGTAGCTTATGACCCCGGGTTCAAATTCAGTTCTCTTTAATTTATTAGACCCAGTACTGATGATCAAACTCTCTATAATGTAAATTACTAATAAACACGATGAGCAATAAATATATTATTACCGGTAATTAAATAGATCGAAATAAGACATCTGTTATTCTATCATGTAATGTAAGCCCTCTTACTGCCTATTTGATAATACATTATCAGAGCAAATGTTACATTTATTCTGTATGTTACATGTTAAAAGTAGCTCTCTTAATAAGGACTTTTAAAATCTAATTTGTTTATATATTATGAAGATACAAAAAAACTAAATTTGATATCATTGCCTATCTGAAGTAAGGTAAGGTATTTATTCATCAACACATCGCAGCCAATGGCTTTGCGTGCATGATTTACAGGTATTTGATTATAAATGAAATGTTAAAAAGTGTGAAGTGTTTCAAAGAAAGGTATTTTAGGTTTGAATGATTAAGTCCTGGAGGTTGGTTGCACAAGGGGTGGTGAGTTGGAGCTTACATTCACTCTTCATTAAACGAGGAACTGCACTACTTTGAGCTACTTGCGCTCTCTATACAGCCAACAATGCCTAAGCGGTCCCCTTTTTCTAATGTTAATTTAGAGCTGATTTGATGATATAACCACCTGTCAGTGACCATGCAGGGTACCATGGTAACCATGGTTTTTTGTCCACATTATCGTCCACCATGGTCACCATGGTAATCATGGTACCAAAACAATGAAATACATTGTTTGATGACCCTATGTTTATCATTGTTTGATACCATGGTAACCATGGTTACCATTGTGGATAGTAATTTGGACAAAAAAAAACCCATGGTTACCATGGTACTTTTTTTATAAGGGGGCGCCCCCACTCAGTGTTATTTAGGGTACGCATATGCGTGTTCCCAGCACCCCCCCCCCCCCCTTTTCAGCATAAGTCCGGTGTGTAAAGTCAATACGGGTAGACCTTTTTTTTTGTTTTTTGTTATACGAGCCTTTTCAGCACCCCTACCCCCCCCCCCCCCCCCTTCAGCATACGTCCGTTGTGTAAAGTCAATACGGGTAGATCTTTTCCTTTGTTAAGAGCCGGAGATTTTGGGAACACGCAAACTAGTGCAGATAAAGGCCATAAAGTACGTTATTTTTAACCATGAATTCATTCACACAGAAAGTCTCCGGTTAGAAACTGACCTGAAAGGTAGGAAATAGTATAATAAGCCCAATACTGATATTGATCAAATTCAAAACTCCTCGTTGGTGACATTAGAAAGATCGAAAATTGATAAAGCAAAATAATGTAATTTTACTTGGAGATTGTAACACTTATTTACTACACAAGGAAGGAGTAGATATGAAGGCCGAACAATGTTTGGGTATGCAGCAACTAATCACTTCACCAACAAGAGTAACTAAAACAACTTCCTCTCTTATTGACCATGTGTACACTAATATAACAATTTCTTCTATTCATGCTGGACTTATAGAAACTGACTTATCAGATCATTTCCCTATCTTTGTTGCCCTTGAGCATCTTACGAAGGCAAGTAAAACAAGCCACAAAACGTCTGTGTATCGTACCTTCAGAAATTATGATATTGATACATTTCATGCTGATCTAGGTAAAATTGATTGGAATAATGTAAGTGGTTGTACAAAATTAAGTGAGCCATACTCTGTATTTGTTGCTTTACGCAAGTCTATGGGATGCATGCACCAATTATATGTCATGAACTTCGAAGAACCTGAAAAAGGAGAAAATTACTGGGCGGAGAAAACCATGGATGACTAATGAAAATAATATATTTTGTACATTTAATACACTCTAAAAAAAAGATACCCAATATTGGGTAAAATTTTACACTTTAACGAGGGTAAAAAGGGAACATGCATGTTTGTTGGGTAAATTTTACACAGGGGTGGTTGGGTAAAAATGTACCCAGCAAATGTTTAATGTTTTACCCAACTGATGTGCAATATATTTGACCCAATGTAAAAGATAAAATGTTACCCAAGGACAACCATGTTCCCTTTTTGACACAACATTGGGTAATTTTTACCAAACTCATCCTGGGTACTCGTTTACTTTGTTCTTGTGTAATTTTTTACCCCAAAGTTGGGTATAATTTTAACCCAACCTTATTGTATGATTTTTTTTTTACACAGATTTGGGTAAAAAAGAAAATTTGTCCTAGGAGTTGGCTGGAAAAGTACATGCTATATGTAGTGTAGTGTATAAGTAGCAGACCTCTCTCTCTCTCTTGGCTAGACAGTCTTTCGCTTGGCGTGCTCGCAGTAGGTGACTGCATCGCGGATGACATTCTCCATACGAATAATGTGTTGTCCAGAATTATGAGGAATTTCATGTCCATATTGAGAAGATTTACACGCATTCATGCAAATAAATGCTGCGGAAAGACATAAGTGCAAGATCGTAGTCTATTTCGAACAAAGTCGTCCATCCTCTGTCGATCTTGAACACGATTAATTCGATGAACAGCTAATTCGGAACGACCGACCACGCTAGCGCTTCAATCATAGTTTTTAACATCAGTTGTGTCATAATACCAACGTTTAGGTGTCAAAACTTGTGTTTACCCAACGCGTAGTTCAAATATTAATCTGCATCGTTACTTTCTTACCCCGGAAATGCGCACAGTCTAATTTTGATTTGACACTATGGCACTTGGTGTTTGGCACAAGGTTGGGTAATGCTTTACCCAACTTTTTTAAACAGCGATTTTGCACAGCAAAATTTCGCATTCTATTTTTAGAGTGTAGCATGCAGATCCATGTCTAAATATATTAATAAAATCATTACAGTACTGTTCAATCAACATTACTCTTATGTTACCTATACATGTACCAGTATCTTTGCATTGTATGGTTGTTCATATGTGATGTCATTATTGTGTTTTATACAACACCTCCGTGGATTCTTGTTATTTGATTGGAGGATTGTTGGTCACGTGATATTCAATAGATGTTATATTGCACGACTGTGTATTTATGGTTATATGCAGACTGCGTATCTCTCTGCCGTGCGTGTATCCCTGTGTGTATCTGACGCGAAGGCAATCTGAATGTATGTAATCGAGAAGGCTTGACTCCAACTCCAAATGTAAGGAGTAAAGCATAACTTCTTGATTAACGTTCTATTAGATCTTCTTTGATCAGGACGTACACAGGGGGGGGGGGGGGGGGGTTGGGGGTCGAACCCCCCTTTGGTATTTTCATGTGTTTAAACCCCCCTTTGATTTAGATATATATTTTTTTTTTTTTTTGATTTTGATTTTTGATTTTGTTTTTTTAATTATTATTAAAAAAAAAAAATATGCCCATGGCTGACCTAAAAAAGGTAACCTTACCCCCCCCCCCCTCCCCCCAACGAGAAAAAATGTCAAATTTCCAAATTTCGAGACCCCCCCCCCCAAAAAAAAAAGTGTCCTCTTACCCCCCCCCCCCCCCCCCCCTCAAATAATGAATGTTTTTCATTCGTTGAAAGATTAACGTTAATTCTATTCAACTCGGCTGACGCCTCATTGAATAGAATGTTAATCTTTCAACTCATGAAAATATTCGCACTATTGAACTTATAACCATTCATTATTTGTATAATTTTGTTGTTAAAATTGAAATCAATTGATTGATTAAAAAAAAAGGGAAAAAAGTCATGATTTAAAGTTCAGGTTTAAAGGATTTGTTCCAACCCTGATTATTCCAAAAGAATTATTACTCGTAGAAAAGAACATTGACTGATAAGTGCATGGTGAAAAAGTCCGGTTAATTTACATATTCAAATTGTATGCATACTTGTAAACCAGGGTTGTTCTTGCTCGATATAGAAACACGTAATGTATGCAGGCTGGATTCCAAGTATTGTAGTTCATTCATTAATAACAGGTTAATGGAGTAACTCGTCACTATAGGTCCCCAGGAAAAAATGAATATGTTATTATAAACCGGTCTATTACGTGAGCACGACATTTACCTATAATGCAAAGCTCAACGTTTATACATGCAAGGGTTCAGAGTTACAGACTAGCTGTCTTCCAAAACTACAAACGACAAGGATTGATTTTTAAGTATCTTTTTAAATATATATTTTTCAAACTTGCTAAACTCCACCCTAAAAATCCTCGAGATCTCATTCCCCTCGTGACATTATCTGTCAGTCATTAATGGGCTAACTTGAGATAGTGGCGTGTAACTTTGCCAAAGTTGACTACCTGTTACAATACAACAAACAATAACAACATATTAGTTGCTATGTCAGACTAAAAAGTCGGCTAAACCGATCCTCTACAATAGACAATGGTATGTGATTTCCCCCAGCTCAGCACACGCTCATAATAGAATTGCATGCTTTTATACATGTACAATACATCATTGTTGCCTTTGTCTTCCTGGTGATGCTACAGCATGTCTGACATAGCATATTTTATGTTGCTATTGTTTTAGAGTATTGTAACATGTGCTCAACTTTAGTTACAAAGTTACATACCAGTTTCTCAAGTTAGCTCATTGATGACTGACAGATATCACAAGGGAAATTAGATTTGGAGTATTTTTAGGGTAGAGCTTAGCAAGTATAAAATAAAAATATTTCAAAAATATTTAAACAATCTATGAAACAGATTCAGAAGTTTACATATCAAAATATGAGATATATGCAGGATTACATACACCTGCAGGCATAAACTTGCATTTGGATGGCAGGGGCCTTTAAGGTCAATTTCCAGGATTGTTTAAAGTGTTTATGCAAAAATGAAATCTGACTTGGAAGATAATTGTAATTCACACTTTCTTGTTATTCTACTTGATATGCTATAGAGGAACCTACTAATCAATTTGAAAAAGAATATGCAAGCCGCACATGGTACATAGAGAAAGATGGAACGATATGAGACACATAATATTCTGACTTCTTTGAAGCAATCTAAGTCGGAGCTAGAAGTCATATATATAGATAAATATTTATACTCAAAATCATTGGTGATATGTGTGAACGTGCCGGCATTTGTAGGGGATGTGCGTGTGTGTGTGTGTGTGCGTGTGTGTGTGTGTGTGTGTATTGGGTTTTTACAGACTTGTATCAATCAATCAGATATGATTATTTACGTCTGGGGACCGACCTTTAAACGTCACCTTCCGAAAGACGTGGCTCAGTTTCGAACCTGCGTCCTCGGCTAAATCAGTTTGTAACTTCCACTGTTAGCTGGACTACAGGCGCACGCCACAACGTCTAGATGATTAATGACACGAGTAATAAACCATTTTCCTCTTCTGTAAAAGTGCATTTTTCATTGAAAATCAACACACTACAGCTAGTCTGAGTGGTGTACCAGTATGCGCAGTCAGTATGGCAGACTTCAAGTGCAGAATATACATATGTAGATAAGTATACTCAAGCCCATTGTTGATTATGTGTCAGCAGTTGTACGGTGATGATTAATGACAGGAGTCTAAACCACTTTCCTCTTCTGTAAAAGTACATTCTTCATTGAGGATTAACACACTACAGCTAGTCTGAGTGGTGTACCAGTATATGCGCAGTCAGTATGGCAGACTTCAAGTGCAGAATATACATATGTAGATAAGTATACTCAAGCCCATTGTTGATTATGTGTCAGCAGTTGTACGGTGATGATTAATGACAGGAGTCTAAACCACTTTCCCCTTCTGTAAAAGTGCATTCTTCATTGAGGATTAACACACTACAGCTTGAATGACGTGCACGCTTCAGTATACAGTGTGGCTCAAAAAAAAGTTTACACCTAGAAAATTGCTAATTATTTTTAAAATGATCTATGAACAGTAAATTATTATACACCTTATGAAAGAGTGTTTTATCTCAAATCATTTGTTATCATTTTTGTTTGGTATGTGTTCACGCTTAGATGAACAGGAGGCATTGTTTGCGAGAGTGCAAAAATCGACTTGCGTCAAAGTTGCTTATGTGATGTTTAGATCAAACAATTGGGATTTGGGTATTAAATCGGTTTTTGCAGATCCAAATAACATCCCTAACAAAATTAATCATGCCACACATAATCAAATATTGCATATCAAATATCAACGAACATTTGTGCGCGCGTGTGTGTGTGTGTGGCTTTGCTTCTGTAAAAAGCATATGCAATGCATTTCATTTGATACATTCAATTCATTCTCTCACTTCGCTAATCCCAACATAATACATTCGTAGGCATCACTTTGGCGCAAGTCGATGTTTGCACTCTCGCAAACAATGCCTCCTGTTCATCCAAGCGTGAACATGAAAATGATACCAAATCATTTGGGATAAAACACTCTTTCATTAGATGTATAATAATTTACTATTTTTAAACAAATGGAGGTTATTTTACTGGTACTCCCAGCTCCCCTCCCTCCCTAGCCTTTAAACAAGGCCACATGCCTGATAGACGCCGAGCGACTACAAAGAGACTAATCGCGAAAACCTGAATGAACGCCACTGCGAATTGACATTCGTCATTCGGTCGCGCGTTCACTCCGGGTATCTAGACTCATCTCAGCCGCTTAGCCAGAGTCAACGAGGCCTTGTCAAAAGGCTACTCCCTCCCTGACACAAACACACACACACACACACACGCACCACCACCACACACACACGCACACACATACACGGTTATGGCGTCAACCGTGGACCAAGTTTAGTACTTGTGTGTGTGTGCGTAGGTAATCGCTAGCAACCGCGGACCACTCCATAGAAAACTACATCAAACCGCGGACGTACCTGCTATGGGATGATCCAGGTAGCGCGCGCCTCTCCCGCGCAGTCAGCAAAGGGGGCGCTGTGACATTTCGCGATACACATCGGACTGATCCAGTCGATGTTGCCTACACAAATCGTACCCCCCAAGTTAATCTAATATTCAAACGCCCCCTACGTCGTAAATTTGATACGGCGGAACCGTGGACGGTCCCCTATTGCAGGTACGTCCGCGGTTTGAGGTAGTTTTCTATGGAGTGGTCCGCGGTTGCTGGCGATTACCTACGCACACACACACACACACCCACACACACAAACACGCACACCCACATACACGCGCACACACATACACGTACGATACAGAGTGTACATGCACCGAGTATGGCAAACTCACAGGTATACCAGCAATATTAGTCCATGGGGCAAAAACCGAAAGGCCCCACCCCTTAGACACAATCTTGTTTGTTGGGACCCTTACTATGCTTATTCGCCCGAAGGTGAGACCACTAGGGTAATCACCGTAGTACCAGGGGGGCGTTTCACAAAACTTGTCATCAGTGACAAATGACAGTTTTTGTTATAAGCTACTGAAATCCTTGCTTCTGATTGGTTATCAGCAGATTTGCCACTGATTTTTGTCATTTTCTATTGAAAAAAGGCTTTGTGAAACGGGTCCCGGATCGAGAATATTAGAATTGTAGAAAAATTTCACATATTTATATATTGGCAAATCAAAAACACATCGTGAGCATGTCAATTTATGTATTTAACGCTTCTCACCTGAAAACAACCAAAATGCAAGTCTTACAAGTGGCTGTTGCTATAGCAATACTGAACAACTATATGAGAATTATATATTCGTAAACTAAGGAAAAAGAAACTAATTAAACAAAAATTGATTGCATAATTTTAAATAATAATTTTCTGTTTGCTACGACCATCGGCTATCATAATCTGTCTGTTTGTCATAAAGTCGGTGATGAACGTGAACAATGGTCTGTCTGAAATATCAGTCCCCTTCGCTGGATAGACCTGGGGTGTTTCACAAAGATCCTAAGTCGAACTTAACTCTAAGTTGGACTTAAACATTATGGAGAGCCGTTTGTAGTCTTAAAATCAAATATATTCAAAAGCAATAATTCAAGTATTTTAGACTTTTCATAAATTCCAGATCAAGAACATGAAATCTCCTTAATAATAGAAAATATGAATGAATTTAAGCAACATTTCATGCCTTTTAAAACATTGTACTTCTCTCTATTTTGTTTAATCTCTCTCTCTCTCTTACTCTTCTCGTTCTTTCTCAACCATCTAATTTGTTTCTTATTCACTATCATTCTCTTTATCATAACAACTCTTATATTCATTCGCTGCATCAGCTTCTTCAACATCACAATCTCTTCTTCTTCTTGTTAATCTTCGTTCTCCCTCTCTCTCTCTCTCTCTCCCCCCCTCTCTCTCTCTCTCCCCTCTCTCTCTCTCTCTCTCTCCCTCCCCCTCTCTCTCTCTCTTCCTATCAAAGTTTGAAAAGGAAATGTAAACATGTATACCACTAATTTGCAGACCTGAAATAGAAAGTTGTGCCCATACAATCAGAAGATGATAGATATCAATTGTTTTGTTTCGATGACATAATAGACAGATTTATACATTACAGCTGTTACAATTTTGCAGCGTGTTACTTATAGTGTAATACAAATTAAAGTATAAGGTAAAACAAATAGCTTTTGATCAGATAATTGCGATTTACACATCTTTTAAAATTTATTACAATATGTAGTAAATCTTTCACATGGACATTGTTTTTGTTCTTGAACTGACATGGGCAATGAATCATTCCTTAATTCCTTTTCATTCCTTAAACATATCTCACCTAGATTTAACAACTTTGCCGAAATGACCCTAAATGAGTTTACTTTGCTCTAAAACATTGACTTTGAATATTCAGTGAGAAAAGAAAAAAAATGATGCATCTTCAATATCAATTTCCTGAATTTTTCAAAAATAAAAATAAAAGTATCAAATATCATTCTGTCCGCCATCCCATTCCGCCATGCGACCTCACCTTGTGGTGAGTTGAAGAATGCCTTCAGGAGTTCCCTCTGATTCTTTGCAACTGGTGTAGCTGACTTGCGAGGTGCATGAGGTTGATTCACATCTAGCCAGTCCACATATAGTCCCTCCATGCTCCTGGGAGGACATTGTGGTTTTCAGCCTTATGGTCCGCCTCTTGTGCTGCAATGCCTGGATGCCTCTGCCTCAGTAGGTTGCGCAGAACCACTGCGCCTCAACCATATCCTTCAAAGAGTTGAGCTTCTGCTCTAGAGTCCTGAGGAGACACCCGAGACACATTTTACACCATTCTCCTCCCCTTGAGAGTCTATATTTGAAAATCCTCTTCTCCCTGACCATCCCTCTTCTGCCGTATGGCTTCATGAGGTAGTTCCTGAAGGCGAAGGCTTTATCCCCCAGGATTAAGAAGGGCATGTCTTGGAGGTCATCAGGGCTTGCAGTCAGAGGGCTGGGTGTGGGGAGTCCTAGGGCTTCCTCTTCCAGGCCGTTGAAAAGCTCAGAGTCGCCAAATATCCGAGCATCAGACATATGCCCTTTTCCACCAAGCTCGATCCACACAAACTTGTAATCTGCATCCACCAGAGCCTGGAGTGGTATAAAAAAAGACGCCCTTGTAATTGTAGTACAGGCTGCCAGTTCGGGGTAGCTTCTTGATAGCAAAGTGTTTGCCATCTAGAGCCCAATAGCGTGGGGATGTTCCATCTCTGATCAAACTGGGAAGCTACGGCTCTCTAGGCTTCAGGGGTCACAGGTAGACTAAAAACCTAATGTTTGTACGCATCCACAATAATATTGCCTGGCACACTTCTGGAACCATCTCCGAGATGCTGGACACTCCACACCTGGGGGCATACGCAAGGAACCGAAAGTTGTCTCCAGTGACAAGGTGCCTCAGTGTCGCTGCCGGTTTCAGTCCAAGTGAGAGAGGTTTTATGAAACTGGTGCGTTCCCTTTGGATTGCTTGGGCCACCCTTTGCAAGACTTCATCAAAGAGCTGTGGTGTTAACCGTGTGTAGTTTTGGAACGCTACTGGATCTTCTAGCCTTTGTCTAGGAGGCTGGAGAACTGGCCAAGCTGTTGTCTCCTCTCCTCGATCTGTGAGCCATGGTCGCAACCAAAAGTCCCTGAATGCAGCTCTCCTGGCCCTTTGTGGTTAGGACTGTGGCTGGTCTGACTGCTGCTCGTCTTCTACCTCTTTTGCGATATTATAAGCATACAGTAGTACTGCAATATCACGTTCTCATCATCTTCAATTCCTGCCATCATCAATGGTTGTGGGTTGTAGTGTTCAATCTGTAGAAGTTCAAGAAACATTGAAGTCCGTGGTTAGTCGGCCCGTATATAAATCCGTCGGGGTTCAATCGAGGCTCAAATCCTGTATCGTGAAAGACATCGCAACCACAATCGTATAATGTCGCAACAGAACGCAACGGAAGGTATCCCGTATCCGAACGTATCTGCACGTACCCGATCGTCTCAATCGGGACAATCCTATCAGGACGTTTATGATCGAATTTGAACGGGAGACTAGATCGTGTCGCCTGAAATTGACTAATCGTGACCATATCGCATCAAAGCGCACCAAATCGTACCAGAACGTATCGACTCGCATCACCTCGTATCCAAACCTGGCAATTCAGACAAGTTCTAATCCAAGATCAGCTACGAATGGCCAATCGTGGGGTTCGTAACGAATCGCACGACAGTGGGCACGTAGTATATTAGCGAGATTTGGATCGCGATTCTAATCTCACTTTTAGTTGCCAACGATAATACTCGGGGGAAAATCTTTGCCAATACTCGCGGTCATTTTTTCTAACGCACTGTTTAGTGATATTCTGATCCTCATTCAAAAAACTATCTCTCTATAATGATCATGGCTTACCCTATCTAAAAACACGTTATGTATGCAGTTTGCATTCTAACTATATTCTGAAATACAATGTATTATCATTCGTAACAGGTGAATGATATATTTTGTAACCAGGCACTTAGATTTGTGCATTAAATTTGATAACATTACAAAAATGGCCATTGGATGAAGAATCAAAAGTCCACAGAATTAGACGAAAGCTTGCCTACTAAATGTTAAGGTTAGTAGAAGCTTAGATCTGTGTGTGTATCCCACTATTGCATCCCTCCCATCCCAGGCTCAGGCACAGGGCCGCGCCAACCCTCCCCCCCCCCCCAGCTAGCCCCTCGCTTCCCCCATAGGCTTCCCCTATGGCTTCCACGTAGAAAATAAAATAATAGGGCTTCCCCCGGACGCCTCATTTTTTTCTGCGGCACAAATTGGGGTTAGGTGCGTGTTAAGCCTATGGGAAAGTTTAGGGTTAGGGTTAGGGTTAAATCAAGACCTCTTTTTAAAAAAAGCCCCAATCTGTGCCGCAGAAAAAAAAATGACGCCCCCGGGCGACGACTTAAAAAAAAAACTAACATAAACATTTTAGCGCTGCATTTAGCTCAAAAGAAGCCAAACTAGATGGGCTAGTCATAACTATTTATAATACGCACGCACACAAACTCTGAAGCGATAATTTATCAGATAATGAGATTTTATACAAAAATTACAAGTGCAAAGCTATGTTTACTTTAAAATAAATGACACCGCGAGAACATTGGGAAGCGTACCGTAAACGAATGAGAACCCAGGTCGAACCTTGTCCATAATCATTGCGACATACTGGTCAGTCCAGAATCTTGCCCACTCAATTTTGATTTCAATCACACCGTAAACAACTATATTCATAGATTCAAATATTCAAATGCAGCGCTAGGATGGCTAGGTTAGGTTTTAAAAAGTCGCAGCCGGGAGTCCTAATTTAAAGGTAATACAAAGTTTTGGTACGGGGTCATGAATTTGGTTCAAATGAACATATTGGAAGCATATACGATCCTACAATATTCAGTGATCGTTGTCGCGGTCGAAATCGACTCTAAAGTTATGAAATTGTAAATAATAAACACTTTATGTTGAATAGCTCCCTCTCAAGGTCAAGATATTAATTAATCTATAAAACAATGTTTATTGACTAAAATTGACTGATTAGCTATTCTCGTTCGGAAATTATATACCACAACTACATACTCTGAGATTTTCATGGTCGCAGCTACCATTGTACGGCCGTAGGAGCTATTTGAAATTTATCAAAATTTACCGGGAGCACCGGTAAATCTTTATATTCAATTTTTCTCGAAAGCAGAAGTGTTTTAGGGGCTAAAATTTCTGGTGTTTTTAATACATCCACAGGGGCATCCAAATATATTAAAATTGTAAAGAATCACTATCCACCCATTTTTCAAAATTTCCCAAAACTTTGTAATACCTTTAAGGATCCCGCCATCTTCGGCTGGCAGCAATTAGGTAGGGGAGGTAGCATATTGCGTTGGTGTGGTGGAGATCAAAGTTACATCGGCCAGATTCAGGAATATTTACTAGCTTCCCTGCAATCAGTAGTGAGTTCATTCAGTCGAGAATTCCCTGCCGGGCGTTATGACCAATCAGAGGGCTTGAATCTAGCTTGATATGTGGTATAAGGTGACGATTGTCCCCGAAACGCTCACTTCCACGTTACGGTATACTTTCAGAGAATATCAAAAGACTCGTCATGATGAATCGACTAAACTCAGCGACGGGTAGAAAATGTTCTTCGAAACGTTTTGTCATCACATTCTCGGTGATATTGGCATTCTTGGTGTTTGTTTACACGACTCAGAGTAAGTAGCTGTTTCGAATTATTTTCATGATATATAGCCAAAATAATAGTATAAGACAGCCGTGCATGTTGTCAATTTTTGATAACATAACAGTTTAAATCAGCTGCGTTGCTATTTTAATCATAAAATACAGCCAATAATGTATTGTATTTGGTACAGCAACTTGGAAAAGGCCTATGGAAAAGACATTGAATAAAATCCAATTATTATCATTATCCATATTAGCTGCATTGAAGAAGAGAGTTTTCATTGATAGATGAAGGTCTAAGCTTAATGTATGCACCCCAAACCCCACTATATCGTGTGTCTATCGTATCTTTAAAATTATGTGAAATCGCTATGACTGCTGTTGTGTCCCGGGGGTCTCAGTCATATAGAAATACTGAAAGCATGCGTGACCACAGGTTTTCCAGACACCCCCTAAACGAGGATTTCTTCTGAAGCCAAAATACACCCTATATGAGGATTTGGCGTGGTTTTTTCCCGCCTAGTAGACAGAATCATGCCACAAAGGATTGAATCATCCTGCCATATAGAGGCAACAAGAGATGCATTTCTTATACAGCATCAGCACCAACCAACTAGACATTGCTTTGGTCAGCAAACAATTATATTAGACCTTGTGTTTACAAGCGAAGAGGACATGCTACCATACATTGAACAAAACAGCAGAAATAGGCAAAAGACTATATGACAGTATGACAGAGAAACTAAGCAAAAATGACTGGAAAGGCGAATCCTTCAAAACTAAGGACAATGCTCTTCTTTAGAGATAAGGTACTAGAGGTTTCAGACAGATACACTCCAACAAAGACATCAGAAAAGGTCAATGTATGGATGAACTCTGCCACATTGGAAAATGTCATAAAGAAGCATCAGCTTTACAGAAGATGGCGACGGACTAAGACAGAAGAGGACCGTAAAATGTACACCCGAGCAAGCAACTAAGTTAAATGGATGTGCAAGAAGGTAGTGCGAAGATTGGAGAAAGATATAGCATCTGCAGTCAAGGAAAATTCCAAAGCCTTCTGGTCACACGTTAAGAGTAAAACCACCACTCGAGAAAGTATCGCCAGTCTATTAAGTCGGATGCAACCACTACTGAAACGGACATAGAAAAAGCCCAAGTACTGCAAGACTTCTTTATAAGTGTGTTCACCCGCGAAGTTTTACAGAAAATGCCGACTCCTCCTGAAATTGACTTTGAATCAGCATTAACAAACTTTGCTGTCGTACCATCACATGTGTTTGAGTTGCTAAGGAATCTGAAACCAAATAATTATCAAGGTCATGATGGATTACATCCACGTTTACTGCAAAGGTTGGCATGCGTTCTTGACGTGCCACTTTCACTCTCGTTCAAAATGAGCTAAGAAAAGGGAGAATTACCCTTGGACTGGAAATCAGCTAATGTTACGCCCATTTTCAAAAAAGGAAACAAGCAAGAAAGCAGAAACTATAGACCAGTCAATCTCACATGTGTTGTTTGCAAGATATTTGAGTGCATGGTGAGAAAGCACATCATCAAACACCTGTCAACAAATAAGATGTTGTCTGGACACCAACTGGTCATTACTGGTCGTTCCTGTACCACTTCTCTGTTGGAAGTACTCAACGACTGGACACATATCTTAGAAGAGGGAGGTAATGTTGATGCAATACACATGGACTTTATGAAAGCTTTTGACTCAGTACCCCATTATCGATTACTGCAAAAAAGTTGAAGCCTTTGGCATCCATGTTCAGACCTTGGGATGGATCAAAGCATTCTTAGTTGGAATGACACAGCGTGTAGTAGTGAAGGGTCAACGGTCCGAATGGTCATCAGTGCTGAGTGGAATTCCGCAAGGGAGTGTACTCGGGCCGCTCTTATCTATGACCTTCCTGCTGTCATGAACTGTTAGAACACGTATTAAATTTGTTAATCAAGTTGGTTAAAATTGTAATCAACCACAGATTACTACATGAATCACCTAAATGTTGGTTAAACTTTAACCAACGGCCTGTTCATTAAAACTGAGACTGTGGTTGATTCATTTTTTAATCGTTTATTGGTTTTAAAAAATTGCTCAGTGTTGGTAAAATGATGTTGATTAAACTGTAACCATTTGTTGATTAAAACTTTATCCTTTTGTTGGTTATTTATGCCTTGTTCGGGGCTGATTCACATGATGTTGGTTAAACTTACATGGGTCGTTGGTTAAAATTGTAACCACTGTAGGTTAACTCTGTTTTGATTCACACGATGTTGGTTAAACTTTAGTGGGTTGTTAATACATTTATAGCCACTGTTGGTTAAACTTACGGGGGTTTGGAGATGTTATCGTCGTGTTTGCAGGTACGAAATTGTTTTAATATGATTATCATCAATGCTAAGATTGTAAGGAAGAAGTGAAATAAGGTTCTTGATAATGATAATGATAATGATATTGATGAGGAAGAGTACTAATGATCAAAATAATATATTGGTAATAATATAAATGAAAATAATAATAATTACAAAAAGTAAAACAATAAAAATGACAATAATAATATGAATCAAAAATAATTCTAATAAAACATTAGCTATAATAATAAAGATTCAGGTTATAATGATAATAATAATGATGATAGTAATAACCATAACGAAAAAAATAATGTTAAACACAATAATACTCAAAGGTACCATGATAAGTGTGAGTTTATATTGCGCAATTTATATACATCTATAAACTACGCATGAAACACGAACAAGAACCAGAAATAAAAGCAAAAATTTAGTTTATACAGAAATTACGCAAAATTACAGAATATGTTTCTTTATGCAGCCTTAGGCTTGGTAGGCATGTCGGACACAATTGAAGTCTAAAAGATAATATGTGACTTAATTTACCTCCAATCCCAACCAAACTGTATTTGCTTTATTTTGTTTTATTCTCAATTAACAGTAAACGTTATTCAAGAGATTGAGGCCGTGTATTATGGAAGGCTGATTCCTTCGTACGCAAGTTATCTAGATAATCACAACCATAGGTAAGTATTAATTGCTTAATAAGTAACTACGTGTATTTACTATGACTGCGAGACAAATCAAGCACATTATCATGATCAATGTGTCTTCCAAGAAGAAACAAAGCCGAAACCGGATTTTAAAGCATAAATTGTGTATTAAAGGCAGACTTTACTATTTCAGCCAGAAGGGATTAGACCACACAGCGAGCCAGCGAGGTCACTGTGACAGGTGGCCATCTCATTAACTCAGCTCTCATTTAACATAAGAAAAAGAGGATCATGGGGGACCAACAGGCACCGATTGGGGAAGTTTTCTATATAGAGGGAGCATGTAGTTACAAGTAGGACAGTGTACCTTTAATGAATAATTTCCTTTTCATACATATATGAAAAGCTCTGCTTTCCTTCTTTTATTTAATGCATAATCTATTATTCATAATTTACGCATGATTGAATTAAAACAATGGAAAGTGGTGCTACCCAAAATTTAATTTATACGCAAAAATTGCCAATTTTCTGGCATATACATCAATCGATTTTTACGCATGAGGTGTTACATCACAGACAACATTATGAATCTTTATGTGATATTTTCCTTTTTGTTTCAAGATAATTGCGTTCACTAGCTACCCTAAAAACTCACTCAAAGTTTGTTTCTTTTTGTGACACACTGTATAGTGGGGGCTGAATTAGGACTAAATAAGGGTTATTTGGTGAAGATTCTTCTAAAAGCACCAAATTTGGCCCAGAGGTAGATTATAGCATATTTTTACGATTTCTGCCGGACACCAAGAAGAGCGCCCTCTGGGTATGCCATATAAGGCAGATCCAAAATGGCCGCCACCTGAGTTAAAGGTCAAGCGTAGTTCCAAAAGGAAAAGCGCTTGTATGATAATAGTTTATATATTTATGGGGTTTTGGGGGTCAGAGAATCTGATTATGATGTTCTTTCATCGATTTGAGGTCTCCTTGGGGCTGCCATACTGGTCATATTGGTCAAATTCAAAATGGCCGCCATCTGATAGCTACAGGTCAAGTGTAGTTACGAAAGGAAAAAGGCTAGTATGATCAAAGTTGATATATTTATGGGGTTTTCTGGGTCAGAGAATGTGATTATGATATTCTTTCATCGATTTGAGATCTCCTCGGGTCATACTGGTAATATTGGTCAAATCGTTTTTTCATAAACATAATCGTGATCCAAGTCCCCACTAATCTAATCGTACAACCGGTATGCATCAACAACCTGCAGGCACGAACGGACTTCAGGGCCACAATCGGCCCGTGCCACCGATTTTTTGCTATAATAAATGTAATACATTATTATATTATTGGACCAATAATGTTCTCTTATATCACCTTTTTTCTTCAAGAATGCATTACGGGAGTAACAATGGAAGGACACTCAGTGAACTTATGTCCGACACAGACGCTAGCCCGGAGTTTTCTCATCTTGCCAATGTCACCCTGAATCGACGAGGCTTATCTAACTATTACCTTCATGGGTCTGGTAAACGTGACGATTACTACAAAAGTAACATTGTTTTTATTCACCTGCATAAGGCTGGTGGAACCACTACAAAGATGCATCTGAATAAAGTGTGCAAACTGACAGGATTTTCAAGTATTCTTATGAGCCATTATCGAACTACAGAGCTCTATGATCGCTTCCTCAAAGGTGATGGTGTTACTTCGAAGCAGACAGTCTTCGTTGGTGGTTATACCTTTGGAATATGTGATGTATTGAATGGGAGACCATGCTCCTACATGACTGTTCTCCGTGATCCGTACGATAGGATCATCTCGGCATATTTCTTTTGTTATGCACAAAACCCGCCTCTGTGTGGACCAGTGAGAGCCAAAAACGTCTCCATCACAGCTTGGGCTATTCATCAAGGCAGTCATTTCTTTAATCTACTTCTCACGGATAAGGATACTTGTAGAGACCGGGAAGTACATTATGACGAGTATGTGAAGCCATATAAGGAGCGTACTAAAGACATCATCAACTATGTTCCAGGTCTCCATCCACAGTCCTGTTGGTTCAGACAAAAGGCTATACTTAAGGAACGTGTGACGTCAGAGCAGCGGCATGCAATGCTGATCTACATCCTGGATCATTTAGAGTATTGGCTCGGAGTTATAGGATTGGTGGAGGATTACCAGGCATCTTTAAAGATGTTCCGCGAAGCATACCACCTACCGTTCAAAACAAATTCCACAGTAGTGGTTAACAAGGGTAGAGTCAGAGATAAGACGGAAGATGCTCGTAAGAAACAGATGAGAATGGAGTTACTGAACAGCAAAGAAGTGAGGGAGGCGTTGTATGAAGACATTATGATATACGAGAAGGCTAAACAGATCTTCAAGCTTCAAAAGGAGGAGTTTTCCCGTCTGAAAGATCAAGAGGCAAACTCTAGTAAACCTGCGGATTGAGAGTTTGAAATCATGGATGTTGTATGAGATAGAATGCTAATTAGCAGCAGATGGCTGAACTTTTCACATTAAGCATAATTTTAGAAATAGATAGAATAGAATATTGCAAATTGTAAAAATATACAAACACCAGATGATGATAAGGGTACATAGACAGATCAAGAGGCAAACTCTAGTAAACCTGCGGATTGAGAGTTTGAAATCATGAATGTTGTATGAGATAGAATTGTGATTAGCAGCAAATGGCTGAACTGTTCACATTTTATAAGCATAATTTTAGAAATACATAGAATAGAATATTGCAAATTGTAAAAATATACAAAAACCAGAGGATAATCAGGGTACACATGTGTCAAATAAGTCAAGAAAAAAAAAAAGAATAGAACAAACATTATGAGTCATAAAACATAATTCATAATTCATTGCAGAGAAGTAATTGCAATTGTGTTCGATAAACTACACCGTGTGAGTAAAACAAAAAGTTTACACCTAGAAAATTGCTAATTATTTTTAAAATCATCTATAAACAGTAACTTATTGTACATCTTAATATGAAAGAGGGTTTTATCCCAAATCATTTGGTATCATTTTTGTGTGGTATGTGTTCACGCTTGGATGAACAGGAGGCATTGTTTGCGAGAGTGCAAAAATCGACTTGCGCCAAAGTGATGCCTACAGTATGTATTATGTTGGGATTAGCGGAGTGAGAGAATGAATTGAAGGTATCAAATGGAATGTATTGCAAATGCTTTTTGCAAAAGCAAAGTCACACACACACACACACACGCACAAATGTTCGTTGATATTTGATATTCAATATTTGATATGTGTGGCTTGATTAATTTTGTTAGGGATGTAATTTGGATCTGCAAAGACCGAATTAATACCCAAATCCCAATTGCTTTATTCACACATCACATATAAGCAACTTTGGCGCAAGTCGATGTTTGCACTCTCGCAAACGATGCCTCCTGTTCATCCAAGCGTGAACACATACCACACAAAAATGATACCAAATGATTTAGGATAAAACACTCTTTCATAAGATGAATAATAGTTTACTGTTCTTAGATGATTTTTACAATAATTAGCAATTTTCTATAGGTGTAAACTTTTTTTTGACTCGCAAGGTATGTCCATCGTTCCCACCATTATTTCCGTCCCATCCTTCCCTCTCTCTCTCTCTCTCTCTCTTTCCCTTATCTCTCTCTCTCTTTTTCTTTCCCTTCTCTCTCTCTCTCTCTCTCTCTTTTTCTTTCCCTTATCTCTCTCTCTCTCTTTCCCTTCTCTCTCTCTCTCTTTCCCTTCTCTATCTCTCTCTCTTTTTCTTTCCCTTCTCTCTCTCTCTCTCTCTCTTTCCCTTCTCTCTCTCTCTCTCTCTCTCTCTCTTTCCCTTCTCTCTCTCTCTCTCTCTCTCTCTTTCCCTTCTCTCTCTCTCTTTCCCTTCTCTCTATCTCTCTCTCTCTCTCTTTCCCTTCTCTCTCTCTCTCTCTCTCTTTCCCTTCTCTCTCTCTCTCTCTCTTTCCCTTCTCTCTCTTTCCCTTCTCTCTCTCTCTCTCTCTCTCTTTCCCTTCTCTCTCTCTCTCTCTCTCTCTCTCTCCCTCCCTGTGGTATAGTATTGAAAATGTAATGGTAATATCACGATATGACGTTCGAATAATGACGATCATTTTGGTATTTTCATAGCTATATGTCGAAAAGATTTTTCTCTTTCTTTTAAAGAGTTACCATGTGTATTTAGCTCTTTCTTCAGCAATGTTTATTTAAGTACAAGTCAGTTTTGCATCTTGAAGATAAGATGTGAATCACAATAATATATAATTGTATCATATAACGTAGATAAATGTCATTCATAAAACTGGGAATATTTGCTTATCCGCCCTAATGCCTTCTATAATGTTTGTTATATGAATTATTCAGTCCATTCCTATCCAACGCGAAAAAGTCATTCTTATGATATACATTCCATGTACTCGAACAGCTGTCGCAAACAACACAGTGATAGACACCGAACCACTATAATAGTATGTAATGAACTCCCGACGGAGGCGCGATAGCTCAGTCGGTAGAGCAGTGGTCTCATTATATCCGGTGACCCGGGTTCGAATACAAGGTGATGCGCTAGTGCCCTTTGGTAAGGCATTAATCCTCATTACCAGGTCCCTTGGAGAGGACTTAAAGCCGTTGGCTGTCTGATTGCTTACTTTCAAGCATTTATGCTTTCTTAGCAGTCAGGTAAAATAACAACCACCACCATGTACAGATTTAATATATTCCGGCTGATGATTCTAAAACGATACATACTTACTACTAAATAAATGTAATATTTTTCTAATCAATACTTTTGTGGAGTTTGTCTTGACTTTTCCTCAATAGAAGTCTAAGTTGAGGCAAGTAAATTTAAAAGTGGAGTCCATCCTGTTATTATTATTATAATTATTATTATTTAATAAAAGCAGGGACAAAAAGAAGAATCAAATCAGTGAAAATTTTAGAAAAATTCGATTAAAAAAGGAAAATTATGTATTGATGAATTGTCATCAGTGAAATACAAATCGGCAACACTGTGACGTATCATGTGAGCTTCTCTCCAATTTGCCTTGTACAGAAAATTCATAAAGTTTCATTTTCTTAGTTATTGATGGCGGGATTGATTCGTTTCATACAGGGGTTGTATTCAAATATATTTGCAATAATTATAGTTAGGATGAATGCTATGGAATAGTATATGTATGATTGAAAATATCCTTAAGGGAAAATAAATACTTTGGATTTTCTTAAGTAGGCCTACAGGCCAAATGGAAGGGGAGCTCGCTAGATATGGATTTTATCTTGTGTATTTTTGTTACTGAATTTTGTATGATTTGTCAAACAATCTGAATCAGTATTATGGTTCATGCTCTTTTTGGGGTTGTGTTCATAGGTGATGAAAACTACTAGTTTTACTCCTACTTCATAAACTTCGAAAACCGGAACCCGACTGTTGCTGTTCTAGCTGGGATGTGATTAATCAGTCTTTTGTAATTGTATTGGAAATTTGCTTATCAAACATTTTGTTTCAGTTTCTCCCAGAACTAAGTCTTGGAAGAAAACAGTAAAATGTGTTAGATATGTTCAAATGTGTTTGTATAAACAATGTTATGTTAACTCGTATTATCTTACATGTAAGAAATGTCGTATATTTGACATTATATTATCATATCAGGACAACTAGTAATTTTGTATTCTTATTCAGTTTGATTTTATAGAAAAAACGATAGACATGAATTATATGTATGTTGACTTGTATAAAACCACACTCATAGATTGACTGAGAATGCATAAAACATGATAGTTGATGTCTGTTCTTTAGAACGACGGATAGTCAACTTGTTTGAAACGTCGAGCCACTCCCGCCACCCATCCTCTCCAAGCGCTATAGTTCTCCTTAGAACTATAAGCTAAGAAAGATAACCAACAGTCTTTTTCAAGACTACACCAACAGTCCTTTTCAGGACTACACACCCTCAAGAAAGATTACCGAGAGTCCTTTTTCAGGACTCCTCAATCCTCCCTCTCTCTCACATATGCATGGTGCACCCGCAAGCCTACTGTATATAATTATTATGTTAACGATTGCTAGAGACAGCCTTGTGTATGGCTGCTGTTTCTGTTTATGCTTATGACTTTCTTTTACTTTTGTTAAGGACCATACTGGGCCCTGTTTCATAAAACTTAATATCAATAACAAGTTACAAGCTACTGTTATAAGCTACTGAAATCATGGCATCTCATTGGCTGAGAGCAAATATGTCATAGAAATTTAGCAGTTGTTATAGATAACAAGTTTTATGAAACGGGCCCCAGATGCAGAGTATAGTCACCCTCAAAGGCCTCAATGCTGTCTTGGTTTTCTTTGATTGCTCCATTTGTTTTTAATTTTAAAAAAATATTAATAAACTTTCACCTGTTGTGCTAGTTTTTGTAACAATCTATTAATAAAATAACTTTTGTTCAGTTGAAAAGTAAAAGCACGAGATTACAGAATCTCCCTTTATTACAGCATTCTCGTTATACCTTGTAATCAATTATTTAATATCAGTCGTAATAATTATATTTCAAACACATCCCGTACACTTCATTTGTTTACCGATTTATATCGTTTTAATTTTCTTCCTAGTAGATTGAGCTAAGTGAGAAATTCTGCACAACATTTTCCTTCAAACTATAATTATAATTTATGCAAATTTAATCTTTCTTTTCTTTTCTTCACGATGACAAGAAAATGCTTCTTCTTATTCGTTTATTAACCGATTATTGTTTAAAACTTTTATTCTTCCAGTAGAGCTAGGTGTAATAACCAACATTTCTGTACAGAATGTTGACATTTTGCTTCGAACATTAATCATAATTTTTTTCTTCAAATTTAATCAATTTTTGTTAAATGACAAGAAAATGCTTCTTCTCCTTCATTTTAACTGACCAAGATCTGGATGAGCTGAGAGAGATACAAAGAACTTCTACACAGAATAAACGTTGATTATGATAACTTATACAAATTCACTTTAAAAAATGCTTCTTTACCTTCATTTATTGCCCTATTTTGATTTATGTTTTAACTTGTAGGGCTAGGTGAGATATGCAAAACAAATGTCTACAAAGAATTTTGAAATTTCTCTTAAAACAATGATTATGATAATTTTTGCAAATTTATTCAAAATGGACAGATACTAGTGATGCCTTTTCTTCCTTATTTATCATCGAAGTCTAGACTAGAATTCTGCACAGAATTTCAAAATTCATTACTTAAGCTAATTTTTATTTCGTTGGATGCACAAAATATTGACTTGATCATCGTTATGATGAATAATGCACCATTATTCACAATTGCCTTCTTCGTCATTTCGCAGCCATTTAATTAGAGAAATGAAAATCATCACAATTTCTTTAGCCGGATGCCTAATGAGCGCTACGTAATTGACGCTCTGATCTGTATATATAGGAAGGTGAATTTGAAACAGTCATCAATCCCTAGACCTATTATTTCTATATATCTATTTCATTTATTCTTTTGATTTAATCAGGCTTACTCTATCAGTATTTAAACCATTTCCCTGAGAGACCCTGTACAAAGAAAATTGAACAAATTTTAAAATCATACATTCCATATCATGGATTTTTTAATTTTTTTTTTTCCTATATTTTTTTTTTTATACATCATGATATAAACATGAACAAATTAGATATTGGACCAGCTTATACGATTTAATACGCGTTCTTTAAACTCGAATAGTTAAAAATTTAATCGGGAAAGCCGAATACTTGTTTGGTTTGTTATTACAGAAAAGAACTGACTCTGAATCTAATACACTTATCTATATTATTATTACAACAACAATTCAATTTGGATTATCATATGATGTAAAATTATATTTGAATATATACATCTATATATCATCTAACGGACCCATGAACTTTTGTAAAAAATGGACCCCATGTTTTGGGATTTTGTGTGTGAAAAGTGACCCATTAGAGTGGTACATCCCCTTATATCTTAATATGTGACTACACCCCCCCCTCACTTCATTTCATATTTATTTTTTCATTTCCAATATAATACAATACATAATAAAATGTAAAATGTAAACAAAACATAGTTAAATTGGTAATAAACAAATCTTAACAGTAATTTATACAATCGAGGAAGACAAAAAATGAATCACAAATTTAACTGCATTTACATTTTTGAGGAAATGGAGAGGTCCACTGAAAAGCAGAGCTTGTAAATAATTATTGTGGACCCCTCACTTGCTGTGTTGCAAGCTTCTTCAGACATACCTATGTCGTAGGATGATTGGTGAAATGGGATCGGACGTTGAAGAAAGATGACTGTAAGTCTCTGTTCATGAAACTACCTACGCTGTGCTGTTTTCGTTTTAAGCCCCGGAAAATATCTTCTACAAGAGAGCGAATGATTTGTTTTGGTCAGAAATTATTATCAGCTACGACATAGTTCTGAAGAAGCTGCACCCAATAAACAAAACACTAAAAAGTAACCTCTTTTGGGAGTGTATTTTAAGTGATTTTAAAGTATGGTGCCTTTTGAACTAGATTTAAACGTTATCGAAACGTGCCTTCATTTAAACAAAAAAGGTACTCCTGTTCACGTTTTCATCTAACCTAAAAACCACCAATTTATCACGCGACTGGAGTAACGTGATTTCACTTACCTCTGTAAATCAAGTGTTTATGACCAAATAACCACTTGACCAAGCAACGAGTTTTTTGTCCGTTAACCGATGGTGGTGATAAATACGTAATTATTTGGTCTTGTAAGCACCTTTATCGATTGGTTTCACAGGTTATCCAAGGTTGATGGTAATAATCACGTTACTTACACCGGCT
>JAVYIG010006775.1:0-111942 GCA_035222895.1 Strongylocentrotus droebachiensis | reverse complement strand
ATGATAAATGCGCCTCGGAATAGAATTTCTAGATAGACAGCGCTATAGAAATGCCTATTATTATTATTAAAGTGCAATCATTGAAAAAGAAAAAGATTGACACTCACCTTAGCAAAGTCACCATACTCCCTGACGCCTACAGCCAGTAGCTCCAAGGACTTCTGCTGACATCCCAGCTGCCATTCTAACTTGGCAGACTTCATCATCACCTGAGAATTGCAAAAAGAAATAATTACGACTATAGAAATCATCACTGAACACCAGATATCACCTCACTCTATATCTCTTTCCCTATTTCATTTTTATCTCTTAATATCTCTATCTCTAAACCCGCTTGAGATTCTGCTGACACCTAAGCTGCCATTTGCCGGAGCATACAAAATCTAGGGTCGCCCCGCTCTCCTTTTCTCTTAATTTGATATTATATCTTTCTCTACACTGAATTGTGATTTTTTGCCATGCCCAACATATATCTGCCATGAGTACGGGTGATTTCTAATTCATTTACTGCTATCTATTGTATCAAAGCATCTTATTCCTATAACAATCCTTCCCTTGCCCTAGTCCTATCTGATACAATTACAGCTATTTTTTTGAGAACATGCTTTCTGATTTTTTGTTCTCAACAATCTTTCCCTGAAACTGTCCCTTGCCCTAGCTAGTAGCATCCTTCTGGCTCTCTCTCTCATCCTCAATATATCTGTTCAAGCAATTTTCTGCTCGTCTGATGACATTATGAACAGTTCAAGTCTCTCCTCTCCTTCTCATCATATTTTACATTCAGGTGTTAGTTCATTTTTGTCTCGGCATTGTGAACGTCTGTAAAATGGCACCTGGCTAGATTGCTACCCAGGGAGTGGAGAATGTGCATATATTGTGTGCAGGCAAGTCTGAATCCGGTGCACATGGTACTCAAATTTTAGTAAAGCGCTTAGACACATTATAGATGTATTAAGCTTCATACACGCCCAGAACATTTATCATTATCATTTTCATTAAAGGCTGGCTGTACTAGTTCACCGAGAAGCCAGCAAGGTCACTGTGACAGGTGACTATTAACAAAAGAAAAAGAGGATCATGGGGGACCAACAGGCACCGATTGGGGAAGTTTTCTATAAAGAGGGAGCAAGTAGCTACAAGTAGGACAGTGTGGCTTTAAATCAGTTTCTTGTTTTCATAACAGATTAGACTCATTCTTTTAAAACATTCTTACCCTAGCAGTAGGGGCACTATCTCTGGCCCTAGCTAGCAGCCCTCCTGGCTCTCTCGTCTTCATTGTTCTCGCTCTCTAGCTTGACGGCAGCCAGCCAGATCTCTTCACTGTTCGGATTGGCCTGGAAGGCTAAGGCCAGGATACGACGAGCAGCTGGCACATCACCCTACCAATTAAAGGCATCGTTTAAAACATGTTAAATCTGAGATGCATAGACCTATGTGGTATCTGATGTCTACAGATACATGTCCATGATATACATTGCTTGGCACAGATATTTTTTCTTCTAATTTCTCTGCTATCATCAAATCAATTGAATACCTGGGTTGACTTACCCTTTAAATGGATTCTTTGTAAAAGAATATTTAACATTTCTAAGGCATACACGTATGTGATATATATATATATATATATATATATAGATGCAAGGGGCTACTTACTGCCATCCATTTAGACTTGGCACCCATGAGCCATAGCACCTCAGCCTTGGGCAGTGAGCTACAGCCTTCTGAAGTAGGGTCTCTAAAGACTCCCTGGGAGAGAGAGAGAGAGAGAGAGAGAGAGAGAGAGAGAGAATATAATAATAGAGATAAAGTGATAATGCAGAAAAATAGACAAATTAACACTTTATTTGTACATGTATACAATATCATCCAAAAAAACAGGTTTAATTGCAATAAATATAAGATCATAAGATACATGCAGATGAAACAATAACAATCCCCAATATATTCTATCTATCTATCTTTCAGGCTATAGTTCATCTAGACGTTGGACAAAGCCCTCCTCATAACATTTCCATTCTCTTCTGTCTCTAGCTGTCCTAGTCCCAAGCGGCCGTTCCCATGTATGATGTTATGTCATCTCTCCATCTTCTCTTCTGCCTTCCTCTTCTTCTCTTTCCCATCCTTGGTTGCCATTCTGTTAACGATTTGTCCATCTATTTTCCTGAAGTCTTGCTACATGCCCTGCCCATCTCCACTTTGATTCTCTGACTTTCTCCATGATGTCTTTAACCTTTGTTTTCTGGCGTATGACTTTGTGATTGATTTTGTCACGCAGAGATAAATGCGACATCTTTCTCTCCATAGCTCGTCGAGTAGCCACAAGCTTCTGTTCTAGATCCTTTGTCAATGACCATGTTTCTGATTCATAGTATAACATAATCTTACCTTGTGCCATGGTTCTTCTCAAAATAAGCAGCTTCCATCCAAATCTTCTTTCTACTTTGAAACAATGTGAGGAATGAGCGTAGATAGCTCGGGCACACTCGTGGGCTCCGTGGCTTGCACACTTTATCAACAAAACAAAACAAACAAATTTGAGTTACTTTGTTTGATATGTTTACAAAAGTTAAAAGAATTGAGCAAAGGGCAACACAGCCTTGCTCGCAAGTAACAGTAAATGCACCTCGACTTTAGGCTTATCAAAGATGATTGATATTTCAAACCTGCTCAAGTAAAAGCAGGAAAACTATATGTATGTTATTCAAAAGATTAAACATCACTGATACATATTTCATGCTAATAAATGTTTTTTGTTTTTTTAATATTTTTTTTATAGATAAGGGCTTTAAGTTGATATGCCGAATCTAACATCTATCACATTCTATATGCATACAGTAAACCATTAAATCATTCATACCTTTCCAAGTTTTGTAATTTTTTAAGTATGTGAAAAATTGATTTGTTCCGATTTAAGTATCTTGAGAGTGTTACATATTAAAGCTTATGGGTGGTATTCTCATAAGTTAAGCCGGGACTAAGTCCAGACTAAACAAGAATTTTAGTTCACACTTCTATGGAATGCTAGGTTTCATCTTCCTCCTTCAATATTCATGACAAAGACTTTGTTGAAATTCAGTTCATACTCATATTGTCTTTTTCTTCCCATTTCATTGCAAAATTAATTTTTCGGACACTTTTCATTGAAGGATTAAAATAATCTGTACAGGGTAAATTAGTTTGCAACAGGCACTCCATAAAAGTGTGAACTAACTAAGTATGCGCCTAACTTAGTATGCGCTACCGGAATACCACCCTATATCTACAAGTATTCAACAAAGACCCTAATTCAACCAGTCTACCTTTCATTCTTAAAAGGAGTATAAATAATTTAGTTGTTAACTGTATGTGCAAGATACTCACACTATCAGCGTCATCCATCCATGTTGTCTCTCTGTCTTCATCTTCAATGCCTACTCCAATCACCGCTTGACTGAAATAGAGAATATAGATTTCTTCATAGTCACTCCTTGAAACACATGCAGACATTTTTATTTTTTTAAAAAGGTACCCTTTATAAGCTCTTGGATAAAATAACATTTGATGATGTGATTCAGATAATGTGACAGCAGATTTCTCCTCTTAATCTTCCATCGATTGTTCTCTGTTGGTCTCTATATGTATTTCTATGTATCTTATGTATGTATGTATCCAAGCTGTGTATCTTTTTTAATTAACTATCTTTCAATGTATATACATCTACACGTATTTATCTTTGATCTATATACATCTATCTATCTATCTATTCATCTACCATATATACTTACATGATAGCTTGACATGTTCCCACACTGCTTGCTTTCTCACACTCCTCTGCGTCTTCTATCCATTGCTCCCTGTTGATCTCTACCATGTTAGCTTTCAGAGATGTGATTGCTGGCAAAATCAACAACAAAACAACAACATGTAAACAAATAAACTAAACATCAAATAAATTACAAAATGAATTTCCCATTCCAAAGTGACACAGTCTCCTGCATGAATGGATGGTTAGAGGCAACATTCGAGGGGGAAAAATTCATAGCTGCATATAACAATGGCTCCAATGCTGAATTCACTGTGTGTTACAAACAAATAATAAGAATTATAACAGCTACATTTATATCACGCACAAATCTATCCCAGGGATGCACAAGGTGCCTACATCGCCCGAGCGTTATCCAGGTTTTAGCCCTGCAGACCTATTACCTTAGTCAAACCGACACCAGACTGACACCAGACCGCAACAGACCAAACAAAACTATTACATTACGTCTATGGCAAAGAATCGGCCAGTTTGGAGTCGGTCTGAAGTCAGTTTAGCAGTGTGACCGAGGTATAAGATACTAAGATACAGAAATATGAAGTGCAAGACACCCTCCATCATTTTCAAAATCGGCCTTTCTTTAAAAATTTGCTGCATGTAAATGTATGAAATTCCATGCATATACCATGGGCGTTGACTCTCTGTTAATGTACAGGTATAGGATTTATGGCCCTTCTGGCTCTGAGCAAATGATATCTGATATCAATATATACAAGTAAAAAAAAAAACACTTTGGGAAAACTGGTTTAATAAATATGTGTAAGAAGTTCAGTCTTGGGAGATGTTAATGCCTTTACATATATGTGGTAATACTCTATACAGTGTATCTCTGCCTTTTACACTTTGCATTCTTCTTTCGTTGTTCCATCATCTGTGCTCAAATGTTCTACCAGGCTTTTGCACACTGAAGAGCCTTCTCATTTGCTGCCACTAGGTCTTCAAGGCAGCATTGGTATTGATCTTACATCATTCAAAATGACAAATTTAATTTCAATTTCAGTTTTGACGCGCGACCTACCTCTATCGATGATCTTCATCACGTTGACCATGTTATTGTTGGCTTCCTCCAGGTTGGCAGCAGAAATCCAGATTTTTCTGTCTGTGGGAATGTTCTCTCTGGCCTTGTTGAGAACGCGCCTGGCATTCTCGTAAGGTTCCAACTTGGCAAGGGCTAGCCATACTACATGTATGCAAAGAAAAGAAGAAGAAAAAAGAATTTTGTTAAACACTTTTACCCACTTAATGAAAAAGAGGATTGCCCACTAAATGACTCCCCTGCCACCTCAGTGACTGGACCTACATGTATGCCTAAAAACAGCCCACAATGATTGGTATCCCCAAAATAGACCATTATCAAATACGCAACGGCATCGTCATCATCATCCTCTTCCTTCTTTTGCTTCATCTCACAATAGCTGCTGTCATCAATCAAAATCACCATAATCATCATCATCATCTCCACAATTATCATTCTAATCTTACATCCATGCTAGTAGAACGGCACTCTACAATTCTACTTGGTAAGATCATTATTATTATCATCAGCAGCACCATCACCATCATCATTATCATCAACATTGTCATCATTCAGATCACTGCTAGGAAATTTTGAATTATCACCTTACCTCCACACTAAAAGAACCATAATAATCAGCTCTACTTTCTGTAGCAAGATCAACACCACCACCACCACCATCATCATCATCATCATCATCACCATCATCATCATCATCATCCTCCACCTCCTCCTCATCATCATCTTCGAATCCATCACTGCAAGGAATCGTTGAATTCTAATCTTACCTCCACACTAGAAGGACAGCTTGTTACAGCCCTACTTCTGTAGCAAGATCACAACCACCAAAAACACCCCATCACCATCATCTTCATCACTGTTGTCATCATCATCCTCATCACAATCATCATCACCATCATCATCACCATCATCACCATCATCACCACTATCATCCCCATCATCATCATCACCACCATCATTATCATCATCACCACCATCATCACCACCATCATCATTATTGCCGCCGCCGCCGCCGCCGCCACCACCACCACCACCACCACCATCATCATCATTGAATTCCGATCTCACCTCCACACTTGATGAACAGCATTCTACAGCCCTACTGAGCAAGATCTTGGCTTCTTCTGGTTCTTCTAGTTCCACAGCAGCTTTCCATAGCCTTACAGAGTTGGGCACATGTTCCAAAGCTGGATGGCAAAGCCACAATCGGCACAGACGATTAGAGAATTGGAATCGAGGTATTAAGATACAACACAACAACTGTAGTAAGATTTATACTATCTTTTGAATGTAAAAGAAAGTAAACTACCAAAAGAGACCCACCCCCCCCCCCCCCTGCTCCAATAAAAGAAAGAAGAGAAAGATCATTCTATACAATATAATAAGATTCTAGGACATCGATCCGCGACAACCAACACCTACGACATTTAACGCTAAAGCCATTACCCCATAGGGAAATACCTCCTGAAACAACTGACGATCATTCCCTGGACAACTTTCTACCATAACAATACCCCTCCCCAATAACCACTCCTTCATAAATAAGACAATATGGAAGAGCAGTTGCATTTAGTCAATATGGTTTATATAGGCTATTCACAGTATTTGTATCTAGAATTACTACATTGTATTATGATGTAGTTCTACTGATTACAAACATGAAATCAAACACACTAATAAACAAGTAGTTTGCTTTACAAGGTAATTGGGCTATTTTAAATATTGAAGTTGTAAGACCTCCAAATTGTTGGGTAACCCCCAAAATGTTAAAATGATGACCTCTCACAAACCTTTTCTGTAGACCTTTCTCCTTGCCCCGGTATCTATTTCTATGGCTGCTGCTCTAATCCAAATACGTACAGAGTCAGGAAGGTTACGCACTGCCTGAGCTATAACTGCTTTGGCAGTGTCTCCAGGCTGAAGAAGAAAGGAAAAACAGTCATAGGAATAAGAGTTTTAAACATTGACACACACTTGAGAAAAATTGATTCTGATGAAATGAATTAAAGGGGGTGTAGCATGACCGAAGCATGAGGAGAACTTTGGTCTGTTGTCCAAAAGAAGTCGTAGGTGGCGTTAACCAGTATTTCCCACGCTACACCCCTTTTAAATAACAAACCAAAGAGAAAATTAAAAGCATATTAGTGGCTTTTGTTTCACATGTAAAGAATACCCACTATAATCATTATTTACATGTACATAAATAATCAAAGCTGCTATAAACTGCTGCTGCTCCATAACTGTTTTGTGTGGAAGGAGAAATACTTCATCGTCACATGGCACCATTTGACCAATGACCGTTGGCCCATTTTTCTTGAGGCATAATACTAATAATAGCTAGTTGTTATATAGCGCTTTTCAGGACCGAAGGCCCTCCCAAAGCGCTTTACAGATATATATGTTATTACCCCGGTCATTGGATTCAGGCTTACCCGCACACAAAGTATGCACATTCTCCACTCCCTAGGGAGCCTTCCAGCCAGGCGTAATTTTACAAGCGTACACTTGCTAATCTAAGCACATTATCTTTCGCATCCTACCGGGTACCCATTTAACACCTGGGTGGAGGGTGGCAAATGAAGATCAATGTCTTGCCAAAGGACATTAGTGCTGCGGACCTTGTGATCCACAGTCCGGTGACATATCCACTTGTCCACGACCCCTCTAGGTCAAGAGCTCTCACCTGTAACCTTGATGCCTCCAGCCAGAGTTCTTCGCTACGAGGGCATACCTCTGTGCCCTTCATGATGGTGTTCCTAGCTGCCTGCAGCTTACCAGTCACTTCTTCAAGACGAGCTGACGCAATCCAGGCTACGACAAAACAAATGAAATAATGAATGGTATATCAACATCAATTTCCCTAAAAATAACGCTATGTCAACAGAACTTTTGATTTACAGGGCTGAGCACACACATCAGTCACTCTAAATCTGTTAGCAAAAGTCATCTGTTAATTTGCTTGTATTCACTTGTCAGTTTGCAGCACATCGCAAAAATACCAATTAGAGCAATGCTATTCTTTTGAGTAATATACAGTTTCTTAAAGAATACAAAAGGAATTTTGTTTAATGAAACTAACATCTCATGTCTGCACTTTACGTTTGTACAATTTTGTTCACTCTTTCAAGAATGGCTCATTACCTGGAGGGTGGTTAGGGTTGGTCTCTCGAACAGCCTTTAGCCACTGCCTGGCCTTCTTCACGTCCGAGATGTCGCCGGCATATGAGGGCAGCATACTCTGAAGGTCAGTCAAGTAACCTTTGGGGTCGACGACAGTCTGTCCATCCACGGAGTCTGATACCTGTGAAACCACATCAAATACAAAGAGAGAATGAAGGTAAAGTGAGGCAATGAAACAGTGAGAAAGACAGAGAGAGAGAGGAAGAGAGAGAGGGAGGGGGGATATCTTAGCATGGAAGACTATGTGGTAACAGTGGAGTTGGCCATCTACGAACTTCTTCTTGTCACACAAACAAACAAACACACAAGAAGCACATCCTCTCTCTAACCTGGTTAAGCTTGACACCCATGAGCGTGTTCCTTGCCTCGCCCACCTTCCTAAGATCATACTCTCCTCCTGACGGGGTTAACATGCCCGAGTAGGGGGTCTTGATACCCTTCTGCACCTGTGCATCCATGGTGGTAGAGGAACCCTGGCCTAGGGAATGCTTGGCCAAGAAACTGTCCGGTACTGGGGTGATTCTGCAACATTTCAATTTCATTCAATTTCATTTATTTCCACAGATTCATGAAAGACAATATAAATTACAATCAAATATAAAAGCATTAAAACAAAAGATGAACCTGCAGAGGGGGTGATAAAAAAACCACAGAGGTTTATCTGGGATCATCCCCTGCTTAAAATTAAAATATTAAACTAAATTAAAATTAACACATACAAAAAACATATATAAATATTACAAGCGAATCTAACATGGAAATGGCAAGGATCGTGAAATCGTTGTGCTCCTGGCATGAGCGCATTGCGCTATCGTGCTAAACACAGGCGCGCACTGTTCTGTTGGGCAGACGGTTGTTGGCAACGAAATGCCAGTGACTTCAATATTAAATATATGTGCTTATATGATACAAAACTGCTATATTAGGTAGTTACGATCCATTTACACATTTTTATTAGTTTATAAAGAGCCTCTGTTATTTCAAAAAATTGGTATAACATGAACAGAGCAATCAATTCTTAGGAACATGTTACCAACATTTTGCTTCATTGGCCTGCAGGTATGCTAATGCCCTTTTGCAAGCCACACAGCAACATGAGTTTGTACTACGGTAGGTCTTAAGAGAGAAGATTGACTTCTGGTAATAAGCATTCTTTCCAATTATGATTTCATCTGAAAAAGCTTCTCATTCAACGCATGTGTTGCATTCGGTAGGCCTCACATGGTCACATTAATCGAGATATCACATAAAATGGCATCTTTGATTTCAGAAACTTTGCCTTGATCTTTATTTCAGTGCTGGATTTTGATTACTCCCCCTTTTAATAACTAAACAACAAGTGCAGAAAAAACTTCAAACAGCCCAAGTGTAGTAAAGAAAATGAAGCTTTGCCATCTTCTGTGTCTGAAACAAGCTTTGTATCCTTTCATTTAAACATCAAATATATTAAAGCGACTTACTTATCAGCCTTTGGATTTCTCTGATTTTTATTACGAGCATCACCTACTGTTGGAATACTGTTCCAATCATCTTCCGTCACCTCGACCAGCTTTCTCTAAAGGTATACAGGAAATGTAAAAGATGATGCAGATACATAGGCTTACTGTTACAACATGATAAATGTGCACGTCTGTTATTTGATGCTAAGTCTCCCAAAACCTATAAAATTAATGAATTCACTGTTCTGACTTCCTTTGAAATATGCCATCTTATCTGAAGAATAACTTAATATATTTTTGTTAACAGCCGATAAGGGATTAATTTTGCCTAATAGAAACTGACCTTCTCCGCTATTAACCGGATAATGCCTGTGAGAGCTGTGACACGTTCACAGGCAAAATTATCCTTCTTTTACAAATATAATGCAGGGGAAGCTAACCGGATAACATAAGTAGAAACTGGTGTCGTTCCGATAGTGTGCACATAACAGAGAGAAACAGGCAATTGGAGTGATCACATGATCAGAATATTTGACCACGACACTAAAATTCCAGGTTGACCTAGCAGTCCTTTACAGTGACCTTAGCCAAAGTTCAATGAACTTTTATTCACTGCCTCTAAACCGGCTTAATCGGAGCAGTGATTTTATCCGGAAAATACATGTAGATAGAAACTGCCCATTCCCTGGTATAATACGCTTTTTTTCGGAAAACAAATTAATCAGATAATTTCAGTAAAACTAATAGAAACATGCTAATGGTTTCAAATAAAATTACTAGAACTACGTAAATTTCAGTGCTTTGATGATCTAAAATTATATTTACCTTGAGATCTGAAAACTGCTGCTGAATCTTGGGCCTTTCCTGACGGTACTTCTCAATTTCTTCTCGAAGTCTCTTCTCCCTGTCATAAACAATGAATAAATAAATCAGTAAGAAAATAAAAAGTGAATTAACAAATAAACAACAGTTCACAACTTTACGTACAAGCCGAGGATTATTGTGTTTTGGTGGTCGGGGTGCGGATGGCGTGCATTAGTCGTTGCTGAGCTGGACGAACATTATAGCTTGTCCAGCCTAGCGACGGCTGATGGAATGCAGTGTCCCTCAGCGGACGAGTGTGAAAGCTTGTTGGTATTTCCTTTTGATTGCATTTGAGTGCATTGCGAAAGTGACCTAGTATCTCATATTATTATGTAAATGTTCCTTTAGAAATTTTTATTGTAATTCATGTTCATTTCAGTTTTTAACTGCCAGACACGAAGATCTTAATAAAATCCATTTATCTTTATCTATCTATCTATAAATGTCATATTTTGTAAGTGTATAGAAATGTTGTTTTTCAGCATGATATATCGAGAATTACCTAAAATGTACACAAATGGGGTATTTCCTTATGAATCCAATTTTTCTATCGTAATTCATAGTTCTACAATATATCCTTCTCATATACATTCCTATCTTAAACCCATGCAATTTAAATTTGGGACAGATGATGTCAGCGTTACCTTCTCTCTTTGCGTTTCTCATCCATGCGTTTGTCGATGGCATCGTACACAGCATCGGCTTCCTCGTCGTCCTTCTCGTAAGGTCCAGAATTGAAGAGACCACCACCATAGCCTGTGAACTGCATTGGAAGAGAGAAAGGACAATAATTTAGTGTGTAGGAAGAATATCAGGAGTATTGCTAGAGGAAGAGTGAGGTGTAACCCCCTGCCCCTTTCTACTAACGCCCCACTGCACTACTTATTGCTACTTGAGCCCTCTATATAGCAAACAATACCTTATCGGTGCCTGTTGGTCCCCCATGATCCCCTTTTTCTTATGTTAATGGATAGCTGATCTGATGAGATAACCACTTGTCAGTGACCTTGCAGGGAGGTCTAATCCCCCTGGCCAAACTAGTGCAGACCGGCTTCAAACAAATCTGATTAGGAAACTGGGTATCATAGTCCATCAGATTTTGTTTATGAAATAAATTTAGAAAGTAAAGGAATACCGGAGGGAAATCTTTTTTGAATAAATATTAGACCTTAAATAATTCATCAGTAATTTTAATATAGTGGGTGTATAGAAAAATACATCTTTGTCTCTTAGCAGCTGAAAGTCAGTTTGCTTCTGATAATAGAAGCAATTGCATCAACTTTTCTTTAAATCTGTGTTTCTTTCACAATTACTTCCACGAGTGTACAAGTTAACACTTTTTGTATGTCCATCTTCACTTCTTGTAGGTTTGGTTGGTGCATAATTATCCATTCTCTCTAAATTAGACAGGAACAATCCAGTACAGATTTTCCTTGTTCAATTTCATATTTCACCACACAATTTTTGTTCTTCTAGTCCTATCTATTCATTCCTTTATCAGGCCTTGGCAATAAATCTGATTTTCCAGGGATGGGAGCCAGAGAAAAAATAGCAAGGTTCATGTGTACTAACTAGGCCTTTGAATAAATCTAAACAATTAATATCCAGCCCTAGGTTTCACGTACCTCATCAAAGTTGTTGTCATTCAGGTCTTCTTCGTCACTGTTATCGTCATCATCTTTCTTCTTTTTCTTCTTGGGGGCCGGATGACGGTCATCACTTTATTTGAATTAAACATAGCACACATGATCAATGAAAATGTATGTGAAAGACTGCTATAAAGAAAATGGAAATAAAAACTGACTTCAAGAGAAAAATAACATTTGCTGTATACTGTAACATTGTTATTTTTTGGACGATACCATTCTGATAATTACATACATGTACATGTACATTAAGGTTGTGCACAACAGTGTAATGAGGTACCCGAGTACACTCCCAGGCTCACAAGCGAATACTCGAATATTCGGACGCCATGTTTTTTTATAATTTTTTTGAATTTTTTTGATTTTTTTTGTTGATTTTTTTTGTTGTTGTTGATTTTTGGATTTTTTTTCTTTTTTTTCTTTTTTTGCCACTACCATACCACTCGGCAGTTTCCCAGCTCCCTCGCCAAAAACGCATGCAATTTTACTTTGAGTTGCAGTTGAAGGCGCCGATTTAATAAGAATAATAACAGTAAACAATGCTGTTTTAAAAACCAAAGATGGCATAATAATCCATTTTCCTCCAAGTCCAAACAGAAATCTGGACATTTGGTCCCAGTTTCTGAAAGGTGAGTTTGACATGCAGTGCTTGAGTTGGGAAACATTTTTATCGACGGTACCATGCCAGCGGCCGTCGCTCTCCCTGGCACGGGTAAGCGTGGGCCTGGACATTTTTTTTTTTTTCTTTTGCGGCCGAATATTCGGGTACGAGAAATCGTACCCGAGTACTTGTCAACCGTGCAGGTACTCAAGCATTCGACTACCCGTCGCAGCCTTAATGTACATGTAGTCGACTGTGAAAAATAGAAGCTTCCCCGCATGTCACAAAACTAAAATTGGCTTATTTTCTCCGGAGAGAGTTACAAATTCCAGGATCTAGGTATGTTACAAAATAAAAAGCCACCATGGTCATTTACCCTGACCACTCATCAAGGATAGCTAGGAACACTGAAAAGGCCATTTGCTCAAAGATTACCAAGGCTCCCAATAACAATGAAATTAAACTGGCACAAATTCAAAAAGGAGTTTTAAATTCAAACCATGTTTAAAGCTCCATCATCATTGGCTTTAATAAACATATAGGCCCCTGCCAGTCAACATGATACGAGGCTATACACCCATATTTGCTTAAATGAAGGTCTCATGGGTCATACATTGTTCAAATTTATACCATCTTTATGAATTTCACACTTTGAGTTCAAATATTTAAGCTCTCTCTTCTGTATAATTATGTACTTACCTGATGTCATTGGCTTCTCTGGCTGGACCAATATCAGATCGAGTTGTGAATCCAGTAGCTCTGTCAAGAATATAAATAATAAAAGATCAAAGTTATGTTACATACGGTTCTGTTTTGTTTATTTCTTTGCGTGTGTGTGTGTGTGTGTGTTCATTTTGAATTTTGACTTATTTTTTATTTCAATAGACCAGGTGAAACCTTTAATCTGGGGTGACCATTTCACAAAAACCGTCACAAGTACAAGATCAATGACATCTTGACGCTGTCGCTGAACTCCCAAGTGTTTCACAAATCCCTCTTTGCCAAGATGAGCGACAACTTCCCTGTAAGAGACTTAATGCGACTACACACCTGTCATATCATTTTTTATAATGCCATCACCATTTGATTTTAAATTAGTCTATGGCCTATTGGCAGTTAACAAATTCCTTCTTCACTATCCAGGTCGGTAAGTAGTATTTATGTATTATTTTTGGACAATAAATAGAAAATTCATAAGATGTTTGATGTTTTTGCATTTTACTTAGGTAAATATAATACCCTTTTCAAACTGGCCTGATTTTCATCGGATGCATCTGACGCATCCGATGAAACTGCCACTCCGAATGGATCAAAAGAGAAAAAGCTGATAGAATAGCCGATGAAAAGAAGAGAAATAGGCGATTAAATTCTCCTGCTCAAGAACAGGAGAAATTCCCTTTCTATCGATGTGACTCCTATAAAACAGGCACTGTGAATGGGTTTGGGAGAAAACACAGATTAAAACATTGATGAAAATGGTCAAAGGTCGCACTATGCCACTATATGCCCCTCCTACATAGAAAAATAGCTTACAAACAATCTGCTCCTAGATCTATCTCATTCTCAGACCAGCGCCCCTAATGTCAAGTGGAGCCTATCTTATTAAGAGTCAAAACTGCTCGAGCGTTCAGTCAATGGGAGCAAGTTAACTTACTGTACGCAGAAGGGGCGCTCGTCCTAAAATGAGGATTGTCCGCATAAACGAGGATATCTTCTTAAAATAAATGCGGACAAATTGCGTAAAAAATACAAGCGATAGGCATGACGAAATATGAATAAGGATTAAACAGTTATAGATACAGAGTACACAAAAAAAACAAAGACATTCGGACACGGACAAGGACAAGAGACGACACAAATAGACAAACAACACATGTTGATCTCGTCGGACGCTCGACGTCACACCCCACCGGTCCGGTCTCGAGCTCCTCCTCGGCCTCGGCCTCTCGCACAGCCACAGGCGACCCTCTCGCACACAATGATGACAGTGCAGTGACTCAAACTCAAGTCACATCACACATTCAGCAGGTGAAAGAATTAATAGATAAGTTAATGAACATACCCTCTACCCAATCCAGGAACATAGCCCAATGGAGCGGGCATGTTCATGAATTCTCGACGCTTTTTGTTGACGAGTGCACCGGGGGCTGCCATCTTGAAATCGTATTTTCAACGAAAGTGAAGAGCGCCATCTGCGGTTTGACAACTATGAGTAACAGGGAGAAAACGTTCATTCCCATTTGAAGAACCTCGATTTCTTGGGGCCAAAAATCATACAGCAGAGCAATGTCTCGACAGGTATGTTGTGTTTTTATAATCCTTTTGAGTTTATATTTGATATTTGTCTTTAAGATGATTGAGATTTGATCAATGAGAGAGAGAGAGCAAGATTTAATTGAGCGAGGTCATGGGAATGAAGTGAACTCACCGTTTTAAACGAGTGGGACCACACAATACAGATCTATTCTTACCACTTCAACTAAAGTTCAAGTTCAAGTTCAAGCAAACTCAGAATTTTGGGACATTATTTGCCCCTACGAGGCCAAAAGGTGTTTTCTCAGTAAGAGTTCATCAGAGTCATCCGATATCATATCAGCAGTCCCTGGTTTTGGCCTGTCAAACACTGAAAGAGTTGTTACAAATTTTAATAAATTTACTTCTGTTCTGAATTCGAAAGTGTCGCCTATGACAATGTCAATGACGCCCTAGACCGAAAATTGCTGTCTCTTTCGTTCGTTAGCCTCTTATTTGGGTAGGCCCAAAGGTTGGGCTCCTCTCGACTTTAGAGACAGAAGCTGGGCACAGGGTCTGCTGTCAGAAGTTTGGTGGCACAATGATGCCCATCAAAATGGCCACCAAACTTTGGACTAAAAATAAATGTCATTTTTTAGTCGGTTTCATATCTAAACTCTGCAGAGCTACCAAGTGTCACGCATTATGCGTGAAGTCATGCAATCGAGGGGTTGAAAATGCTCTCACGCATGAAGCGTGCGCGATTTCGAAACGTACGCTATAGAGTACCGACGCTGTGACGTCATAAAAATCTATATTTAGAATTTCTCATATATTTCTTCATTTTCCAAAAGAGCTTCAAAATCAATGTCCACATGTCGAAAACCAATTGAATATGTTAAGTATTGGCTGAGATATGACCATCTGAATGAATATATTTCCAATAGGAACTAAATGCTCTGGGGGTCGTTTCATGAAACCAACTCCATGACAGTCGTATCTTTGTCGGCAACCTACGGAGATGTCATGAAGTGGATAAACCGTTTCACAAAGCCGTGACAGACATGATATCGATATATCGCGATACTTGCAGCTCTAGAACATAGTCTTTGTCACGATCCATTTGATTTATCACGAATAACCCAAAACAAGTTTTGGGGCTAAAATTGTTGAAAAAGAAACATATACATGTACATATAAATTCTCCTAAAATAAATAACAAATAGTGTCATTATCAAATGTAGATCATCAAACAATTTGCATATTTCTGTAAAGATTCTTAAATTGAAGAAAAACCCGTGAGTGTTTTTTTCTCGACGATACAATCAAAAGGTAGTTGTAGGATACCGTAATGTTTATTGTGACGAGGAATTTTAGACAAAATACCTTTTCTCAGCCAGTTTTTATTCTAGAGTCTCATAAATACTCGTTATATAATTGATTTGATATTGAAAATATAATTTGGAAGAAGTAATTAGAGAGGGAATAATAATGCACATAGGCCACAAAGGTATGATGTAGGCCTGAGTCGAAAAGGGTCCCCGCCCGGGCCCCGACCGCCGAGCTGAAACCCGGGTTTTGGTTTTCGGGTTTCGGGTTTTTCAAAATTTAATTTCACACTGATATTTTGAAATATAGAACTAAAAATATGCAATTCACAAACTTATATTTCAATATAATCAAATAAATATGCTTTAGAAATAAATGGATATTGTTTCAGTTGACGGTAGGTGTTTTTATCGCTCTAAAATTGAGGCTGCAAGAAAGGAATCACGCTTCGTGGTACCGATCGAGTGCGTTCAGAAACGGAAGTGGAAATAGATCTATGATCCACTGAAGACAGAGCAAGAAAATGCCACACACAAGACTAAAATGTTGATCAGACTATTGCAATTAAATCGTAATACTAAAGGCATTAATTTAATTGTCAAAATATGTCCACAACATAATAGTTTACCCTTGATAGTTTGATGAAGGAAAATAAATTAAAGCTCTTGAAATAACATCGAAGTGCCTTTCGTTCGTTCTAAAAATGCGTGTATAACGGCAAGCAAAAGTTACGAGTCAAGCTTGATATGCATGTTTACATCCCTACACCGTCATCCGACCTGATCGGAACAATAAGCATTAAACCAATTAAAAAACATCACGTAAGACTTTAGGGACTCCAATTCAACAAAATTACCATAAAATAATTATTTGCTTTGACAAATAATACTATAGATATTCATAATATCTTACAGAAATAATGATATTTCATGAGCTACGTACTCGATATCGAGTTCAGCTGGCCATCATTTTGAAATGAGACGTATTTGTCATGCATGCAGCGCAGAATGCGGCAGCTCGCAGAGAGGAAAAAAATCACGTAATAGTCACGTGAATATCACGTGATCTCAGGCCCGCGCTTTTTTCCTCTCTCTTCTGCATACTGCCCTCTACAGTCTACTGCATGACAACTACGCAGTAACTGTCTTTTCCGTCGCATTATTAGAACAGCAACTTAGTCTAACTCCCGCCGTCTAACTCCCGCCGCTGCATGCACACGATTTTTAGTGTCAGTGCAGTGGTGAAAATTTCGGGTACCCGGTCCCCGCCCGAAATTTTCAAGTCAAACCCGGGTTCGGCAAAACCCGTGATGACTCAGGCCTAGTATGATGGTATCCTAAGAAAAGACTATGGATCGACTATGGACAACGGTGTGTAACATTCTTATCTCTTTTATTTATATGTTATAGTTTAATGATTTGTGATTTAATGTTTATATTCAGCTTTTTAAAATATCTGTATAATTTGTATTATCACTTCTTTACATTTGCATTTCGCATCCCAGAGAATTACGTACCAAACTCGTCTATATTTTTCTCAAAATGATAGTGAAACTAATCGTACATTTCGCTTGTCATGGAATAGCAACAAAGTTACTTGTGATGGCGCTTTACAGCAATTAAAAAGATATGACGGGTTCGGAGGAGTGACAACTCGCTTGTCGCGGAAGTTGTCGCTTGTCTTGGCAAAGACGGCTTTGTAAAACACTTAGCTGACAAGTTGCGTGACAGTGGCGAGATGTCGCTCATCTTGTAGTTATGACGGTTTCGAGAAACGGCCCCCAGGCTCCTAATGTGTCCACAAATAACACTGAGTTCCCATAGGCAATCTTCTTATTCAGATGGTCATATCCCAGTCAATATTTAACATATTCAATTGGTTTTCGACATTTGGACATTATTTTTGATGCTCTTTCGGGAAATGAAGACAAAATTGAGAAATTCTCAAAATAGATTTTTGATGACGTCACACTTCACCACTCTATATGTACGCTATACCCTCGCCCGCGCACTTGAGAGCCAATTTTATGAAAATGTCATGCATAACTGATCTTTGAACTTGGCGTCTCTGTATCTGATGCATTTAATCTCAAATCTAGGCTGAATATAGTACATAGGTTCCACTTACCAGATTGACTGTATGATGCGTTTAAGGGTCTTTTTTCCGGATTTTCTTCGTTGAAAATGAACTCTTGCGTTGAATTTCTTGCAGCCGTATTTTAAACTGTTACTATGCATGAAGAAAGATGATGTCATCCATTGACAATAATAATTTGAAATACAGCTGCAAGAATTTCAACACAGAGTTCAAGTTTGAGCATTAAGTTCCGTCACAAAATTCCACAGGTATTTGTAGCACTGAGGTATGGTTCCATGCCCATGTTGGGACTAGGCCTCCTCCAAGTCAAAGCAGGAGAAAACCCGGCGGGCGGAGAGGACATGACCCCTGTGACCTGTTTGGTGAAGCCCAAGGACCTGCCGGTGTACAGCGAACCTAAGCAGACGGAGTACCAGCTGATACCGGAAGGACCCAGTGCTCTGAGGGACATGGTGGGCACAGTCAGGGAGCAGGTCTGGAGGTTCTCAGACACCTTCAACGTAAGCAATGAAGAGCTATACAGGGTGTTTCAAGGACCCATAATTATAAGGTCACAGCTATATTTAAGCTGTTCTGTTTTGACGAAGATTGATAAATATGACTAGTAGAAATAGAAGACTAGAAGTACAAGCTTATAAGCTTCAACCATAGCTGGGGGATTAACAAAAAATAATGTAATAAGTGGCATTGTTAAATAGCAGTGAATGCATCATTTTGTTGAATACTTCTTCCCCTCCCTCCATCCATCCATCATCATTATGGCAAGTTGTACGAACGATAATTTCATACAAATCTCTGTTTTTCCATTGTCTGAAAATTGTTTGTACGGTGTTCGTAGCAGTTCGTAATGGCATTTGAGACCGAGGCTTTCTATTACATCAAAATTTGAAATGAGAAAACTGTCCTTTCTGTCCTTCATTCGTCATGAATCAATTTGAAGAAAAATGTTCTTCATTTCTTACTGTTTGCTCAGACATTTTTATTCCACAATATTGTATTCACTATGACTTTCCATTCCTTTCTGTCCCATACGTACAGGGAGCTATTAGTTTTACACAAAGAACATACAAATCAGCAGAACAAACGACACAAAGTAAGTACAAACTTTGTTCCTTCTTCCTACATGTACATCACGATGTTATCTTTTTTATTAGAGAAAATTATGTTAATTGTCATAATAAACTCAAAATGAGTGAAATTTACAGTTACCATTGGTGCTTTTGCAGATGTTTGACACAAGTATGCCAGCTTTGCACATACATGAACCAATGACCTGTCTTAGTTTTGATTTGTTATGACTTAAATAAAATATAACATTGTTTTTATGTTATAACACCTCTAAACAACACAGCTAATTCCAACCACAGGAATATGTCATTATAATGTTATGTGTTTGCAGTTAGTGACATCATGGTCTCATGGCAACGTGGTATGATAATATTTTGAGATGAATTAAGATTTGTAGTATACTTTCTGATCACTCACATATTAAATATTCCTCAAGGCTATGTAATTCATGTGAGACTCCCAAGTAACTTCCCAGCATAAAAAGTGAACTCAGGTAAACTTTGAGTATCAACAATTACTTTCAAGATCTATGTTCCCTGTCGGACAAGGGTGCAATTTTTGTTTTTATGTGTGTAGCCTCTTGTTTATCTCTCAAGTGTATGGTTTATTGATTTCAAGATCTTGCCCTCATGATGGATGTCGTTCACTGGAATTGATTTGATGTTTTGTTGATACATTGCAGGTGTGGTCAAGTTCATCAAGACAGAGGAAGGTTTCTACCCCAGGGCAGGGGTCATCTCTATCGCTGGTCTCGCTGGTCTTGTCCTTGCTAGGAAAGGTATGTTGACCGATCATCAGATGTGGTGTTTTAGTTTAGGGCAATTCAATTAGAAGTGACCTGTACAATACATTCCCTTCAATTTTGTTCCACGTTAAAAGAAAGAAGAAAAAAATCATGTCAACACCATTGACAAATTACTGTATAATGACCGCACGCTGGTTGTTGTTCTAACATATATTGTGTCCAGTCAGTAGGCTAGAAATAGGTTCTAAGATACATGCTCGATTGTCAATTGCCCTAAAGTCAGTGATGTACACTAACCCAATTTTTTTTTTTTACTTGCAACCCGGACCCAGCATATCTGACCAAGCCATAAAACAAACATGAAACCATTCTGTAACAACAACCCTAATCTTTAATATCTTTGATGATGTAAAACCAGAGCAAATTTCATAATGTATTGTACAACATGCATAGAATTGACCCTTTAAATGTTTTGAATCAGAGCAGTAGGCAGTGTTGCAGATGATAGTGGTGAAGCTGGGTCATCTTTGGTGCAAGATAAGTCAGTAATACTGTTGCCCATTGGAATGGCATTCACCATTGATATTCAGTGCCCTAGACCCTTCAAGAGGACATCAAGTCATAGGTCCCCCATGGAGGTTTACCAAAACAGGCCTATATTTGTTCTTTTAACACTGGGTAAGATAAGAGATCTACTATTAAGGATTAATATAGGCATTACTGTACCTGTAGTATCTGTACTTTAATAGATTGTCAACTCTAAATATGTTCCTTGTCCCTCTCTACGAAATGCTACAAAATGGCAGCACCTTCTCTTAAATCTACTCCTTGCAACCATCATCATCTTCTCCCTGATTTATAGGTGGTTTCTTCAGGAAGGTTCTGTATTCTGGTGGTCTGATGACGGCTACCGCTTCACTGTGCTATCCCTACCAAGCAGTCCGGATAAGCAAGGCTGAGATTGAATGGGTTCAAACAAAGGCTGCAGATCTTTATAAAGGAGCCACAACAACACCTGCAGTAAGTATGGATATTAACTTTCAAATTTGATGCAGACTCTTTTTAGAGGGCGTAGTCTTGCAAGTTTATTCAGAGCCATTGATTAGGAGAGTTTTGAGTGTGGTACATTATGGCAAACACTGCTTTGTAGGGCAAGTGCAGTACAAAGAATATATGCCATGCTGTAACCAAATTTACCCAAGTGGGCCAAGCTCTGTGTATATTTGGCTCCGAGCTGACACAGATAGACACTTCGGGGGGGGGGGGGGAGGCAGGGAAAGGAAGGTGGGTAGGGATATGATGTTACCTCTTTCAAGAGTGCCATATTTTTGTGTATACATGGATGAGAGTGTTTCTTTACTCTGTTTAAATAATTAAGGATAGGCCTATTCTTTATTCATTATTATTTTCTTTTTGAATAGGGCAGTGGGGTAATAAAGACAGCTACCAGTACACATAAGAAATAATTGATAAATATGAGAGAAAAGCAGATGAAAGGGAGGCCCAGGGGATGAATCGAGCCCTAAATTCACAATTACTTGCTACCTTTTTTCACAGACCCTTTAATACATATTACTTGTTCAGGCATATAGATGTTTATACATTTGGAAAGGAGAAGTAATGGGAGAGTGCTGAATAATAATAATAATAATAATAATAGCTAGTTCTTATATAGCGCTTTTCAGGACCGAAGGCCCTCTCAAAGCACTTTACAGATATATATATTCAATCTCCTGCATCCAATACCCTGTATCCAAAATGTATTGTTGCTATTGTATTCTTAATTCTTTTTATAATATTTCATCATTTGGTGTAGGTTGACAAAGTAGCAGCCATAGAAGCGAAGACGGAAGAGGACACAAAAGCAGAGAGCTCCAGTTTAGAGGAGTCTGCTGAGAAGGTGGAGGAGAGCAAATCAGACGCTAGCCTAGAGGATCATGGACAGTCAAAGCCAGAGGATAAAGACATGTACACCACCAGGAGCTGAGTGCATGAAGGCAGCAGGCATAACCTCTGTCCTGACCTTTGAACTTTGAACTCTGACCCCTGGGCAGTTTTTTGAGAGTGTCGCTCCGATTCGAGATTCTGTTGCATGGCATAATTTAAATATATATGAAATTGTGTGTGGAAGAAGAAGGATGCAGTCATCAAGAATAACTGAACATACTGGTAGACCCATAGCGGCAAGAACGTTGGCCTGTTCATTCAGGATGCATACATTAAAGCCCCACTGCACTACTTATAGCTACTTGCGCCCTCTATATAGCAAACAATGCCCAAGTGGTGACCGTTGGTCCCCCATGATCCCCTTTTTCTTATGTTAATTGAGAGCTGATTTGATGAGATAACCACCTGTCAGTGACCATGCAGGGAGGTCTAATCCCTCCTTGCCAAACTAGTGCAGAAAGGCGTTAAACAACTACCGGTATCTAGGCTCACAAATTGAGGTTTTCGGTAATACCATGTGATAGCCATCATGACAAGGCTGTCTTCTTAAGAATGTATATCAGCAGCTAAGGCTGCCGCATGGTGTTACAGAAAGCCTTAATTTGTGAGTACTCACTCATCATGGAAACCTTCAGAGATCATCTATCTCCGCTCAGTCCGTCTGGGTACCTTTGCTGCCACACATTTTGTCAGTGGCATGTTCCAACATGCTAAATTGACTTCACTTTTAATGAAATGATGTACGTTTTTATTATTCATGTACGTATTGAAAGTTGAGTACATCTTCTGTCCAAGTCATTTCCATGTCTGAGAAGGTGGCATGGGTTTATTGATGTAGGGCAAGGTACAACTGAAGGCTCCACAACATTTGCGCCTGTGATAATTGTGTTGACTCCCTAATATTTTAATGTCTGTTTAAATATTTCATTCATCTTTATTTGATGTGCAGAGGAAATTCAGAGGATCCAGATATAATTACATTCATAGTCCCTTCATATTGAAGTAAAAACTGTGTTTAACAAGTGGGGGAAAAAAAAGTTAATTTGTGCATATATTTTATTTGGATAGCTTGCAAAGCAGAAATTTGAATGACATTCGAGCTGTTATCTGATGGACTTTGGAATAAAGGAGCTACATTATTATTATCATGTACACTTGTGTTCTTATGTTTTGTAAAATTGACAGTCCATATATTGGTATCACTCATAATGTTAGTACATATAACTCTTCATGTCTTAATAACATTTTTGTCCTATTATTCTCTCTCATAATATGTGTGTCTCTCTCTCTTCCCTGCTAATTCCTCTTCAATTTGTTGTTTTGTACAAGCCTTTTCCCTCTGTCTTGTAAATCTCTCACCCTCTTTCTATTTATCTACATCTACATGTATATCTCTCTCCCTCTCTCCCTTTATCTGCTCCTCAAATCTCTAATTTTCCTCAACTGATCAAGTACATAATCTTTCTCTTCTCTGCTCTGCTCTTCTCTTTATTTCTCTACATATATCTGCCCCCCCCTCTTTCTCTCTCTTTCTTCCCTCTCTTTCTCTGCTCCTCAACCTCCTTTCCTCAACTGATTAAAGTACATGATCATTCACACCTTTCCAGTAAACGCACACAAATTATTTGTTCACCAAAGAAAGAACAATATCTGAACATTTTTAGAAAGTGAGTTTTTACTGAGATAGAAAAATACACATCGAGCAATAGATAAAACTATATAGATCCAAAGTACATACGTCACACATAAAGATTGATTCTACAGTGGAGTACCATATCAAAATACATGTAATTGCTTAAAATGCTTGCAGAAATAGATAATTGTCAAAAAGCTGAAAGACAGTCTGTAGTACTACTTACTTCAAGGTGTTATCTTCTACACATAAAATGATACTTTGTGGATAGTTAAGAAATCATCTTTTCCTACCCAAATACATTTCAATACTACACTACCGGTAATAACTGTATTTTACATCGGCATGCATAACATTTGTGAAGTGAATACATGTTTGAAAAACTGATACTTGTGCATTTACATGTAAGGTGGCAAATTTAAGACTATGATTTCTTTACAGTATACATGAACAAATAAATGATTAAACGTCTATCGTGTCATATAAGTTGATGGAACAATACACTCAGAGACAATAGCTCCAGTGATGAACACATACAAACTATTAAAAAAACACGAAAACTTCAAAGATAAAACGAGGCATTGCTAGACATCAGCCATCATGAAAATACTGCAAAATGGCATAAATATAGTGTCAATATGTTTCAAATTGGTAAAAATGCCAAGCCAATAGCTTCAATAACTTAACAAATTTCAAGGTGCTTCTGGCTCAAGGTGTACTGTTCACACATATATTGTCCTGCTAAAAAGACCATCATTTCAGATCTAATTTGTAAGCCTTAAAAATGCTTTAACAACTATAAAAATGGGGACGACAACAATTATTTCAAAATTAATGAAAATGATACAAAGTCTTTCCTAAAGTATGTGTTAAATGTGGTACGTTCAGTCCTGCTTACACTTCAACAACCAAAAATGAAAATGTGATACAGGTATATAATTATATCTGAAGATTGTTACACATTTTGACTATTTCATAAGAAAAAGATAAACAAGTAATGCTCATTATAGTGTACATAAAATGGCTAATGCATGTATAGAAAACTTCACAACAAATCCTTAAGATAGATGTAGCAAGACAAAACGTGAATACTGATAATATATGGATTCAAGGTGATTATAAATTAAATATTGCATTTTATAAATGTACACCAGGGGGGCGCTTCACAAAACTTGTCATCAGTGACAAATGACAGTTTTAGTTATAAGCTACTGAAATCCTTGCTTCTGATCGGTTATCAGGAGATTTGTCACTGATTTTTGTCATTGAAAAAGGGCTTTGTGAACCCCCCCCCCCCCCCCCCCCCCCCCTCCTCCCCCAGGGCTGGACACTAACACGAGACCAGGACATGCGGGCTTCCAAAATCAAAGTCTGGACCCCCAACATTTTACAGTTTTTATATAGGGCCTGTACATACAGACTGTAAAAAGTTCCAACTGGACCCCTTCCAAGCAAAAAGTTAGTATAGAGCCCTGTTGTACACTCTCAAAGTGCTTACATGTAGGTGAACCCGAGCAGGACAATATTCCCTTGCAAATGCAATTCTTCTTGCAAATAAATATTCTTATAATTCATATGAAAAATAATCTGGTTGATTGTACATCATAAAAGATGGAATTCATTAGGAGCCAATGTAGATAAGCGACCGTGTATTACATCTAAAATGTATACAAAGAAGATCAAATGACTGAATTTTAGTAGTGTCTTGGATATAGTTACTATTTTTCTGCATTTTGAAAAAAATACAAAGTAACATGCAGCTTGTGGGTGCATGGCTTCAGATATGTGTCAACAAAAGATGTGACAAGAAGTTTTAAAAGTGAGTCAACACGATGACATTTACTGGAAATTGTGTATTGAAATTCACACTTTATAACATTTTTAAAAAATACATATATAGTTGATTTTATAGCAGTTATATGGAAACAAAGTAGCAAGCTAGACCAAAGAATGGTAACAACAATATAACAGTGACAGGGATAACTCTGTATTCCATACAAAAATTAAGAACTCAAGTAAATTAGACCGAAAAATACTCATTTGATTGATTTTCTAGCGCAGTTGTATGGAAGCAAGTAGCAAGACCAATGTATGATAACAATATAGAAGTGAAAGAGATAATTCTGTATCCAATACAGAAATTGAGAATTAAAATGAATATTCATTTATGAGAGCTTTAAACTTATATATTACATTCATCTCATTAGCTTACACAGTAACTGGTAAACTGCATGCTGGGAGACAAACTGATGACCATGTAAAGCTCTTCTATGACCAGAAAAAATAAACATCAATATGTTTCTCTGTCACTGAAGTATAAGAAAGACCCATGTAGAAAATAGAAATTGCATAAGGAGGTGCGCTGGCTCAGTGGTAGAGCAGTGGTCCTGTAACAGGGAGGTCCAGAGTTCAAAACCAAGTTGATGCACTAATGCCCTTTGGTAAAGCATTAATCTTTATAACCAAGCCCCTCTGAGAGGACTTAAATGCTGTCGGTCCCCTGTATGCTTACTTACGAGCATAGACATGCTTTCTTAGCAGTCGGGTAAAACAATAATCAATCATAAGTTTTAAAAAAGGAAAAATCTAATCATACAAAGTTTTGAGACAGAAAAATACTACTACTAATAGCTATATACACTAGACCAGCTATCAGATATAAGTGATCATCATTCGTACACAAAATCACACTTCATATGGAAATATTTAAACATGATTGCTTAAATCTACCCCTTTACATAATAGCTGCAAAAGAAAATTTAATCAAATACAAGTACCTTTCCTCACACTTCGGTATTTCAACTTAAATATTCCTCCACTAAAAGTCAAGAACGTCTTAAGCTGGAATGTATCTAAGTAAAATATGTTGTACATTATATCTACACAAGTAGGCAAGAAAAGCTCATTTCTTAACATAAAACCTCCAGGTTAATTACGACTCTTCTAAATTAATATAAAATGCACAACAAAGTCTGCATAAATATTTTGTGAACTTTGTATAAGGAAGACGTTTAAAAAGAAGCATACATATACTGTTTGGCATTATTCATTTTTGTACTGAGTTTAAAGGTGAAGTTGAGTAGTGTGACCCAGTTTTTTTCCTACCATAAAAAGGGTTAATAATAATTTAGTGGTACATAATAGGATATACACTGCAAAATGTGATAAAAGTATCAACATTTTTAGGATAAAATATGACATAATCTTTCAGGAAATGTGTAATTTTATTTATAAAAAAAATAAGTTGGATCCATAATTCTGTAATGGCCAAGTCACAGAAATTCAAATATCTCAACTTCACCGATCACCACCTTTCAACACACTCTGCATGCTTACACGTCTATTTATTACTTCCAGGCCTCTTCTTCACATCTTACATACATGTACATGTAATGCTAGAGTGAAGCCGTACCTTTTTTTAAAATCAATTTCTAGACCATTCTGTCAGTGTACCCATTGGGTGTGCCAACAAGAAACATAACTTCATAGAGATGCAAATCTTGCCTTCTCTCATCCTCTCGACTCCTTTTATTGGTCAAACCTCCTCCTCTCCTGTATCCATGGCAACATGGTCTTATCTTCCGCACTATCAGGTCACATGGTAACCCCTGCACTGTCATGTGACCCACCATCAGCCGCATGATTGGACGTTGAGGGCATCGTCTACATTCATGAGGTTGACAGGCGAGTCTCCCGGCGAGATAACGAGATTCCTGAGACAGCCATCATAGCCTTGATCAAACAGGCCCCCGGTAGCTTGAGAGATGTCTGTAGATATTCCAAAGCCACCTACAATAAAAACAAATATTAAGAATAATATCAACAATGATCATAGATCAAAATGGTTATAGATTGTCTTTTCATGAATCCATATTCACCTATAATAGGAACACCATCATTATAAAAAGCCTTTTTAAAAGAGCTTTTCAGTAATAAGAACCAGCAAATCACATGATTTCTTTTTAAAATCCATGAAATTGCATCAATTCTCTTTTTCTTTACTTGACAAATCACTTGCGATCACAACTTGCTTAAATGTCATAAATAATCTAAGTGTTTCAGAAAAGTTGTTCATCATGAAAAAGTTCAAGGCATACTGGGTAGCATGCTCTTTCCTTGCTAGAAGAAAAATAGCAAGTAAACAATATGATTAAATCATTGAGTAAAATGTCATTTTCTTAAGGGAAACCAAAAAAATGGAAGAAAAGCAATAAACTTTGCGGCTAATTCACGATGCTTTAATGACCACAAGATATAACTCGCTTTAAACCTACATAAAAACAGTGCAGATTGAGACGACAAATCTGGTCATATTTCATTTTTGACAACGACCCTCACTTTTAAAAGCTTGAAAGTATTATCCATTATTTCGCTATATGACTACTTTGACAATATGATGTTTGAAAGAATATGGAAAGTTAAGATATCTAAACCACAGACAACATGCCATTCTAGCATTGTTTATGTCATGTGACCATGACTTCATCTATGTATGTTCTTGCATTATACAAAGTACAAAGTGTAAAAGTATATTACAATCACTATAAACATACCTAGATAATACTGTCCTTCAGTATCCAAACCAGAGAACGAGCCTCCTATGTCAGCTACAAGGGGCTCACCGTCATCAACATAAACTCTAAGTAATGTACTTGACCTGAAAAAGGGGGGGAAAAAGACAACAAACCGGGTGATAGGCTAATTACATTTCATTTCTAGTTTCTTGTCTCCGACTGCTTCCTTGTTTCTGCCCACCTGCTGTTTTGCATTTGATAATGTTGACATGGAAGAGCACAGATTCAGAGGAAATATAGATGACAAGTAATTATTCAATATCTCAACTTGTTTTCAAAGTTTTTAGCCACCGTAGTGCATTGACAAATGAAATTTCACCTCAAAAACTTATGATGAAAATGTCCACATGCATGTAGCATATGTTTGTGCGGGGAAAAATGTCAAGTAGCAAATAAACTGTGTTACACAACCCGTTCCTCTAAGAAAAATGTGGATACAAAACTTGAAATTTATTTTATTCGCCCTGATCCAAAGTAAAACATACCAGGTTTCAGTGTTGACCATTGTTATAAAACTGGCTTGTGAACATATTTATAGGGATGGTAGAGTATATGGATTTCATAGTTATTGCAGCTAAATTATGTTTTTATTTAAAAATATATTGACCCATGATACTGTACTGCTTTTGTAATATTTGATGTGCATGACCCTTTGCCTAAATTTCAATCATACCTGGTGATTATAACAGCATGCCACAGATCATCAGATATAAATGTTGAATGACGAACATCACCGTATGAGTCATGTCCAAGATTGATGCTGTTCAAAAGACAAACAAATCAAATAGTTTAGATGATGTACACTGCACAATCAAACAGAAATTTAAAAAAAGACAATCAGAATATTGTGTCAATGAATCCTTTCACAAGGATTTGTATTGGAAATCACGGATGTAATGTCAAAACATCGGGCACATGTATCGTTCAATTCACAAGGAAAAACTTGAGACCGTATTCAACATTTTTTTTTAAATTTTGATTTCTACAGGTAATATATAAATAGCTTATAACTCTTTATCTCTTTACCTGATTTTCAAGAAGCCATTCTCGACACCAACCCCTAAGAAGTCTGTAACACCCATTGTGATTGGTTCCCCATTCCAGAGGATCAAGCCCTGATTGAATGATGTGCTGAAGTTGAAGGAGAGGGAGGTCATAGTCTTGTTGGAGAGGTCAAAGTTCACGTCTCGGAAGTAGAGGTGACTGGACAAAGTGAATCGAGCGCTGGTGATGTTGACGCCTGGTTTGAGAATCAATAGAAATAAATCATATTCATGATAGAATACAAGCAAATGAACAAATAGTGAATGTCATTAATGTACCAGTGGAATTCAAAGGAGAATGTAGATTTCCAAAAGCACACAAAGCATCATGAGTGCATAGGCTCATGGAATATCTATTGGGAAATAAAAAAATGAATTTTAAATTATCGCTAAGCAACTATTCATGTCCAATATTGACAACCTCTATCATTTGCGTAGTTCAAATTTTAGTAATTGTATGAAGGAATTCATGTTTAAGACTTAACGTTACAATGTCACAAGAGCAAATGCACAGGGGACGTATTATCCTCATATCAGCCCCACCCTATCCCCTCCCCCTCTCAACCCGAACGATCCCATTCCCCCATCCTCTCCCCTCCTCTCAATTACTCTGTTCACATTGTGTTCCCTGCCAACCAAGGCGACATCCCCAGCTGCATCCTGGTCCTCATAGTCTGGTAAACAGATGGCATAATTTTATATACTACGTCATCTATAGATTCATAACATTTGAAATTACCCTATATTCCTCCCCATCCCCCATCCCCCATCCCCCCTCTCTCTCTCTCGCTCTCTCTCTTGCCCTCTCCCTCTCTCTCTCTCTCTCTGTATCACCCTCAACCCTCTCCCCTCTGGGATTAAACTTTCACTTACTTAGAAAAAACTTTAAAAACTTACTTTGTTCACAGAATGTTCCTTGCCAGCCCAGAGGACACCCACAGCTGTAGTCCTGGGCCTCACTGTCTGGTAAACAGACGGCATCATTCAAACACTGGTGATTCACACAGTAGATAGACTCCTCACATCTAGGTCCAGTGAAAGGCTGACAAGGGAGAAAGAAGGTTACTCATCTTTGATTATAGTCATGGCGAGCAAATAACTTTGTACTTTTTTATTTGCAGGAACTTGTGCATTTGCCATTAACAAAAGGTTGATTCCTTTTCACCATTTGTATCATGTTTGCTTGTTTGTTTGTTGTTGTTGTTTTTCCATATCTGTCGTTAAGAGATTTCAAGAAATAAATTGCCTATCACCCCAATGTATTTATGGCCACATGTTCTGGCAATGTATGGAGATATATATATAGTACATGTATGAATATGCGGGCAAGTTGAAACTGTATCCTCCAAAAATACAAATTTACAACAAATATTGCACCAGTTCATCAAAGTACAGAACATAGTACTTTATATTTGATTTCAGAACATTAATTTTTTCACAATGAAATATTGGTAGAATATTCAGGGGTACATATTTTTAGGTGTCATAATCAGACCGACATACAATAAAGTTTTCACGTTTTTCACATGCATACTAATACATAAAAGAGGATTCTACATGTATATTTGGACTCGGAGCTTCTCCAAAGGTGCACAATTAATCCCTTCACAAACTGAAACACTCACTGTCAAACACTGGCAAGTGAAACCTTGTGTGCTGCCATCTACTGGCAGACACGTGCCATTATTTCTGCACATGTTGTATCCGCACCCTGTCCCATCGCAGTCTCCGATATTCAGTCCTGCCAACGCTCCGGAGATCGTCAACTCCAACTCCTGTCCGTTCACAACCACCCTGCGCACGCAACCTTGATAGCTTGTAACAGCACCCTCTACAGCCATTGGATGTACACCATCAAGCGAGGGCGCCCCGCCAATGAAGATGTCTGTATTGATGTCGAGAGAGATAAGATTTCCTGGGGCACTACGGAAGATTTCTTCATCCCCGAAGCGTAGGACCCCGTTCTGGTTGACCCTGCTGATCTCAACTGTGTACCAGGTGTCGGTTGTGATGTCCACTCTGCTTGCTGTGCGAAGAGTAGCAGGATCCCCTTGGCCATCTTAAATTCAAGATTTAAAAGAAAATATATAAAAAATGAACACAATTTTGCAAATGGTAGTTTATGATGATCATCATCATTATTCTTTGAATCGATTTTCCTCGTTACCACTCTCCATCTTGTCCTGTCTGTAGTTGCTCCAATTTTTTTTTTTTTTTCCCATCTTCCTTTATACAGCTTATCCATCTCTCCCTGTGTCTTCCTTTCTTTCTCTTTCCTTTCTCTCTGCTGATACTCAGTTCGTCTTCATCTTTCCTCTTCAGGTATACTGAGCCATGAATTAGTTACTACAATGCCAATCAATAGCATTATACCATCATTTGAGAAGAAACATCTCACTCAGAAGAAATCTTATCACTGTTGGTGACTTACACCACAAATCAGACACAAATCAAAACATAGAGTATTGTGTGATACTACGAAAGGAAAACTTCCCGAATCATTAAAAGAAATGCAGGCAAGTATATGTACGCTCAAGATCATAGCTTAATCCTTTTTTTTTTTAAATGCAATGAAAAAAATTAAATTCAAAAGGAAACACCAACAGGACCACTATTCAACCCCCATATGCATGTATCGGAACCTTATTATTGCATTTGTTCTCACTCATGGTGCAAATCTGCAAACTTGGGGCATATTCACACACATGTGTTATCATTTACACAGGGGACAGTGTTGAAACATGTATGTGGCTTTAAGAGTTGAAACTTACCAAGTGAATACCTCAGCTCTAGGTAGCCCTGCGTGAGGGACACTGCAAGGAAGTCTCCAGAGTACGGGGTGAGCTGACTGGCGATGTAGAACAGGAGCCCAGTGTCTGACGAGGGCTTGAACTCCATCAGGATGTCTGCCTCGAAACGTAGGTTGCTGGTTCTCGCAAAAGACATGTAGCTCAGAGAACCCTCAAAGAGTGGGTCACTAAATATAATGTCTGTAGGTATGATGTAATGAAAGTCATCAAAATCTGTTTAGTTAATTACAATTCTTCTTTTCTCCATGATGATATAAGCCACTAGGGTTTTTTCCAACTAGTTTATATGAAACATCAATATCCTTTTTTGTGTCAATTATTCTGAATCTACTCGTTTTTCCTTTGTTGAATTTGTGATATCTCCACTTTTTCTTTAAAGGCCCTCTGTACTAGTTTATCTAGGAGGATTAGACCACCCAGGGTGGCCACTGACAGATGGCTATCTCATCAACTCAGCTCTCCATTAACATAAGAAAAAGAGGATCATGGGGGACCAATGGTCACCGATTAGGCATTGTTTTCTATATAGAGGGAGCAAGCAGCTATAAGTAGTACAGTAGGCCTTTAATGGTCTGTTTCCTCCAATTCTCTCTCCATCCTTTTCATATCCTTCATCTCTTCATCCCTTTTCTCTACATAGTCATCCTCTGATTTTCTTGTTTGTATGCTTCCTCTCTTTCATCTTCTTCCTTCCGTTCATCTCATTCTTCTTCATTGTGTATTTCCATCCTGTTGTTGGGAATTGTGCATATATCTATTCTACTTATTTCAAAAGGAAAATGAAAATGGATGGGGCAGTAAGGTAGGGTGCCTGGAACATACATGTCCACACATACTGTTAAGTAAGTTTTACATGATGGCTACGTACTGTTATCATTGTATTCAATCTCAAAATAAATGACGTTACGTTTCAGTTAATGCACTTTTTAATGTATTCCCCCTCCCCTTCCCTTCTTCTTCCCCTTTTTTTTCTTCTTCTTTTGTATTTGTGTTTAGATTTTCTCTGCTTTCCTTTTCCTTTTTTTCTTTTCTCAAAAATACAGTGTATACTTTTTAAGTGGTTAACGTTCATAAGGCTAATTGCCCTTTTTGTTAACCGCACATTCCTATAAAATTTTGTTTCGCTCCTTCCCTTTGAATTTTTCTTGTAATCGATCTTTCATCTGTATACCATGTTTGTATGTTTAATGTTTTTTTATGGAGAATGATATTTAAAAAAATGAAATGAAGTAAGTTTTACATGATGGCTACATTACCTTATACAAAATTTCACGGTTTTGAAACATGTATCACACAATTTGATACAAGAAGTCCATTATGTGCTCTTCAAATTCTAGCCTACATGTACATGTACCATTACATGACGGAAGGTCATCTATGGAAAGTATGTACAGATAATTTGGGGTAAGGAAATTTGACTCTAGCAAGATACATAGGTCTATGCATGCTGTATCTGCTGTGAAAGAAGGATACACAAATATAAAGTGCAGTGTGTAAGGCAAGGTAAATGGCAATCTTATTACATACCTTCATCACATCGTGTTCCCATCTTTCCAAGAGGACACTGGCACTCAAAGCCCACAGGGAGGGGTGTACAGATGGACCCCTCCCCACAGTCATGAGGGGTGGGGTGCTCTGCATCACAGACGGTTATCAGATCGCCACAGAGAGGGCCTTTCCATCCATCAGTACAGTTGCATCTATGCAAAGGATATGAAATGTTTAAATATACTCACCATCATCATCTTCATCACAACCATCTTTATCATCATCACCATCATCATCTTTTTCATCATCATCATCATCATCATCATCATCATTATCATTGTTATTGTCATCATCATCATCCTCCTCATCATCATCATCATCATCATCATCATCATCATCATCATCATCATCATAATCTTCATCATCATCATCATCATCTTCTTCCTAATCAGCTTCATCTTCATCACCATCAACAACGTCAACATCATCATTACCATCATCATCATCATCATTCTCAACATATCACCTCATCACCAATACCATACACTTCATCATCGTCTTCATAATGATCCCCCACTGAAATATTATTTTTGTTGGTACACATATAGTCCTAGGTAAGGATGGTATGTTGACAACTATTTCATCTATAATTCAGTGAAATTATTTTAACTGTCATGACAATTTTTTATCCACAATTTTTCATTGTTGTTTGCACAATCATGTCCAATACATTTGCAGCAATGTGTTATCATTAAATGAACGCCATAATTTGAGATTTGTTTTGAAAAGTAAAGTGTTTGTCCGTGTTTTTATTTTAAACAAAAATAAAAACGGGTCAGTCAATTTTTAATTCTTACATGTACGATGCTCCAAGATCGATGCACGCAGCTCCATTCTCACATTCATTCAGAGTACACTCTGAGTGACCACATTGACCGACATTGAGACCAACGTCCACGTGACCAGGTGGGTTGCCAGGGGCAACAAAGGATTCATACAGACCAGAGTTGATTTCAAGGTCATATATACATCCTGCATGAAAGAGTTGAACAAAAAGCTGGTTACTTGAAACATTTCTACAATAATATCTTTCTGCATAATTCATAAAGGAGATGAAGTAACTTTTCTAAGAGATCAAGTAACTTGAAAGCACTAGGCTGTGATTCTTTTAGAGTACAACATCAAAGGTACTGGCTTTGCTATGACAAGACAAGGCATCTCTAACAAAATGAACACTAGAACATCATGTTTCATAATCAGAGGGGTTAGCAACTTTATCTAGATATCCATCATTGTCTCTTCAACATAAAGTAACACTGAATACACAGATCAAGAATTAAAGGAAAAAAAATCCATCAAATGACATCACTTCATAGTTGACCTTCAAGTAAATAATCAATAAGAAAAGCATTAATAAACAACTTTAGCAAATAAATGAATGAATAATAAAAGAGGGCACATGCAAGTCTATCCAAAAAGATCTTAATTAAAAGAACTAATGTGCAAACTACCTTCCAAATATTTACAACAATATGATCATGAGATGGAAAATATCTGTTCATATCCTACCTTTGAAGCTCTCAGCATAATCCACCACATCTGGTAGGAAATGAACTTCTGTGGTGTCATGACCTCCCACATAGAGGTCACGGTAAGTATTGAGACCAATCAGAGGACCTTGTGTGGTGCCACTGACGTTGAGTTGGTTGTCCAGCTGTACATGAAGTAAAGGTGAAGTAGATTATTTTTGTTATCATTATCTCTCATGTAATTCATATACTTGCCAAAGGTCCAGGGGGGTGTTTCACAAAACTTGTCATCAGTGACAAATTACAGTTTTTGTTATAAGCTACTGAAATCCTTGCTTTTCATTGGTGAACAGCAGATTTGTCACTGATTTTAGTCATTTGTCATTGAAAAAAGGCTTTGTGAAACGCCCCCCCTGATATCAAATTCATTCCAACATATCAGGAGGTGATGGTGATATGGTTTAGTGGTTCATTCACTTGACTCTCAATCTAAGGATCGAGGGTTCGAATCTCAACTGGGCACTATATTATCCTTTGGGCAAGACATTAATCCATATTTGCCACTCTCTACCCGGATGTACATGGGCAAACAATATACCAAAGTGTTACCATCATCATCATTTTAATCATCCTCACCATCATCACTATCATGCTCATCAAAATAACCATTATTACCATATTTGCCGGCGTAAAGGCTGCAGTATTTTCGGAAGAGAAAATATCAAAAAGTCTGGGTGCGACCTATGCGCAAGTCAAAATTCAGCGGTCAAGGCAGCACGCCCATTCGATCATTTTTGAGGTAAACTTCCTTTAAATTTATAAGAATATTGATGAATTTGGTATCAGTTTGTAGAAAAAATAGTGTTCTACAAGAAAATTACGATTATTTTGTTTAGTCCGTTTTTTTTGTTTAGTCCGTTTTTTTTCTTTTTCCTTTTTTTTTCTGTTTTTTTTCCTCTACGAAATGTCAAAGTTGGGGGTGTGGCCTATGCGGCGCTGCGGCCTTATCGCTGGCAAACACGGTACATCTTCTGTTAATTCATTACACAGAGGTAACTCATTTCCGGCTCTCAGCAGATGATATCATCATTTCCACCATCAACGCCGTTAAAATACAACCAACACCACCAATATCCTGATCAGATCATCCCAGTTATCTTTACTGTACCTGCATCCACCCCTCTCTCCTATGACGTCCTATCTGCAGTGTATGGAATGGTGCAGTGAGGTCAATGGGCTGAGGGCTTCTGAGGACTCCTTCACCTGCATCAGCAATGGCATAAATATTCAATCATGAAAATTAGCTTAAAGCGGGACTGCACTACCTGTAGCTACTTGCGCCCTCTGGATAGCCAACAATGCCTAAGCGGTACCCGTTGGTCCCCCATGGTCCTCTTTTTCTTATGTTAATTGACCATGCAGGGAGGTCTAATCCCTCCTGGCCAAATGTATGCAACAATGACTACTCTATGTCTCAAATTAGTGGGCATTGTGTAATGAAAATACTTATACAGACTTGATCAGTTTGGTAAACTCTCATACAAATTAAGTGTGTGATAATTACTGATGATTTTACTGTACTTTCAGTAGCATTAACTGCATTCTGTGTATTAAAGTTGTCACACATCCATACATATGCTCTCCTAATGTACCAATTAGATTGAACACCATAAAATTCCACAAATACATACGACCTCCCTCGAAGCAGTTCCCCAAAGTTGACAGCCCTGGAAATATAGACCTGAACACTCGTTAAGACTTGCTAATCCTCTGTATCCTTTTTTTTCATTAAATCATTTTGCCAGTTTACTCAAACTCAAACGATAGCTTTGAGAGAGAACTTACCTGAACCCACATCAAAGTGAAACCAGAGGTAGCTATCTTGAATCCCAACAGCTAGATAATCATCTCCATCAGTTCCTTCTCCTATAAAAGAAAACATTTCAGTAAAGCGTTGTTATTGATATTTTTGTCTCATGCATATCATTGTGACTGTGCAATTTCATTCCTTTCTTTCTGATTGCTCTCTCTTTTTCTCTCACTCACACTTTTTCTATCTCCCCCTTCTCTCTCTCTCTCTCTCTCTCTCTCTCTCTCTCTCTCTCTCTCCCCTCCCCCTCTCCCCTCTCTCTCTCTCTCTCTCTCTCTCTCCTGTAATAACAGAGACTTACAATCTCATACATCTCATCTACATATTACAAGATGTGAATGCCACAGGGGTTTAAAGTGACTACTGATTTCTATTTTGTCTCCTCTCTCTCTTTCTCCTTATAAGTCTGTCTATCTCTTGTAAAGTGAGTGATACATTTCAAAAAAATTCTCAAATCTTAATAAATAAAATCAACATTGCTTGCTGAAATGCATATACAGAAACTATGTCATTAATTCATCATGCAAACCATGAAAATATAAGAAACTTCCGACATATGAAAAGCATATTCATATTTCTATTATGCTCATTATTTTTTTACCTCTTTGGCCAGAGAAGAGCATGAGATTGCTTCTGATTGCTGATTGGTCATCATCATTCACTGTGAACTTTAACCTCAGGGTCAACATGAAGTCCCAGTTCAAGACTCGAGCGTACCTCACATAGGGCATGTAACCCGATACACTACCACTGAAAGAGGGCCTGGTAATGCTGATAACTGTGAAAGAAATGTAAAAGGATTTTATCTTTGAGAGAAAAACAAATATATTTATATGTTCAGATTTTATGCTGTACGCCCATTTTAGGGTTCCAAGCAATTAGTAAAAATACAATTCCCTGACTTTTTCTAGATAACATAACAGGTAGGATGTGTGGCTCTTCACCAAATGGAACTGAACCATTTAGCATACTAATGGCAATGATTGTGCATTAGCTGGTGCAATAATGAAAGACTATTTTAATTGTAGTATCTTCTGTGACTTTTCTGACCTCTTTTTGAGCTACAAATTTAATTTGTGTTCCACATTCTATAATAGAATAATAAAGAACCTGAAATTTCAAATTTATGCATTTTTTGCTATCCATTTAGCGCAGTATAAAAAATTGCATTTCTCAATGCAAAATTTCAGGTTAAATAATGACCCTCACACAGAATCGCCAGATTTACGATTGCTGGTATGATTACATTCTCTAATACCCTGTTTACATTAGTAACATGGGAATAAAATGTAATTGTCACTGCCATTGAAATTGTCATCGTCATAATCATAGTTATATTAATAGTCATAATGGTATACAATTAATACTAATAATAGGAGTATCTTGTAAAGCACTCATGTTGTCAGACTTGAAACTCCTGGTGCTCCACAGTTATATTCAGTCATTGTCATAGTCACAATCATAATCATTGTCAACATCACTGTCATTGTCTTTCTAATTCTCACTGTCAACGCCCTTGTCACTCACCTTCATCACATATGATGCCTTGCCTGCCATAGGGACACAGACACAGGAAGCCTTCATCTAGGGATACACACGTCGCTCCGGCATGACATGGAGACCCCTCACAGCGGTCCACCACCCGCTCACACAGCACCCCACCGTAAGGCTCGGGGCAGCCACATGACCATGCAGTACCATCAGGTGACCTGACAAATTAAAAAATAAACAGGAATAAGTTAGTCATAATGAGACTGCATTATGGGAACCTCTTCTTTTATATGACACCGATTAAATAATAATCAGATTTTAGTGATGAAATATTTGTAGGCATTCATATTTTTGTGCTAGGTGGGTAACAGAGTTAACTTACGTTGTCTTTAATGAAAATTTCCTGAATATTGAAAAAATGAAAGTATGAAAATAATTCTTTACAAGTCATACAACGAGGACATATGCAACAAAAAAAGGAAATTTGGAAATTAAATGAAAAATTTAAATTAAAATGAGGTAAAGAGAAGCAGATAACAGTAGTTTAAGCACATTAGAAATAAACAGAGATGTTAATGGGGAACCCTTATCTATAATATCTGAAACAGACAAGGCTCCAAGCAAGCACTTTATTTCTAGTATCATCGACCAGCACACATGCAATCCTCAATCGTGCCTACATTGTCTTGTACTGTGGTTATTTTAATTTTTCTCTTTAACATATAATCATCAAAGCATGTTTCAAAGTCTTGGCTGTGGGAAGGACAATGTAGGTCATAATGTCAAAGTTCAAACTTACACAGAGCAGGTGCCTCCATTACGACAGGGTTCATACGAGCACGGCTCAGTGGTCACGCATTCTCCAACGTTCCTCCCGCCCAACGCATCATCAAACAGCAAATATTCCACGCTGTTGACCTCCAGATGTCGCATGCATCCCTGGTATCCGACGATGGGTGATGAGAGGTCACCGGAGGTCACGGTATCGGGTGCACCTCCGAGGTAGAGAGGGCCAAGGGGCAGGGGGAAGATGAAGGAGAAGATTTGGTTGGTGGTGGCTTGGTTGTTGACCGTCAGGGTGGCCCCGCACATCATGGATGTGATGTCTGGTCTTGTTTGGCTGGGAGAAGAGAATAAGTATACAAATAGTACACAATATATCCGTGAAGGCATCGGTAAGTAGTATTTTCTCAAGTTGTCTTGGACTTTTCCAAAAGACCTGAGTGTATACTGTACCAATATATTTGTAATTATAATAGCGCTTATTTTGATGTTACATGGTGACAAGGATCCTTGTGATTTGATAAATCACCATCTTTGCAAATTGCATATATCTAGAGTCGCTGGCCAAATCAGATCTAGATGATCAACTACCAAGACATTATAAAATGCTTTGAATGGTCATATGTGCTTTCCAAGTGGAGAAGGTGAGTTATTGACATTCACAAGAATTCATTACAAATATAAAGCATGTCATAGTTACAGCTTCGTTACAGGATCAATACCAATATATACATTTTGATACAGTATGAAACTATATAATGATCAAAATGCTCAAATTTCTAAAAAAATAAAAACCTTTATTTTGCAATGAAAAACCATCTTGGACTACCAATTACCTGATGAACACTTCAACCAACTCATCTGTTGCTACGACAACGCTGGAGTCCACCCTGACCATCTGACCCAGCCCGCAGCTCATCTGATACACAAGACGGCCATCCTGGATGAACAGATGAATGAATTCAACGGAGTCGCTGGCTGAAAAGAGGACACTGCCCTCTGTGGTTGATGTCTTTATAGTGATGAAAATGCTGTTTGATGAGGAGGATGACCAGTCGAGGGATGCATACTCTAGAAACGAGTTGCCACTGAATGATGGGAAATGCACAGCGCGTTCTGTTGAGGGACAATGGAATAGTATAAGAGGAAGATTGTACCAAGATGTACCTTGAATCCATCAAATTGTTATCAGTTCTAATCAATGCCATTACAATCACTGCTTATATTTATTAATGTCCTCTATAAAGACGTAAACACATTCAGTATGTCATAATTATAACCACTTTTCAGAGTATTTTTTGACACCAACTAAAATATCCTTAGCTTTCAAACTTTGCAGATAATCAGACGAGCCAGAACTACATGTACATTTTTATATCTTTCAAGGGATTTCAAAGTTTATATCTTATGCATGCATAAAACTAATATCTTCATATTAGTCAAATATTCACCTGTTTCACAGAAGCTTCCCGTAAACCTGAAGGTGCAGTCGCATTCGAACAATAATCCCTCTTGAGATGTCTGGTTCCTGCACACCCCTCCATTCTGACATGGACTGGTCTCACAGGTAATTGGAGGTGATGCTGTAGTGGAGGGTTCCATTGTTGGAGTAGGGGTAATGTGTGGTGTCGTTACTTCTGATGTGGGTGCAAGTGTAGTTGTGACCATCACGGATGAAAGTGACGATGCCATGGATGATGTCACTACAGTTGACCCAAAGAAAGAGGTCTCAGAAGTCAGAGTTAAAAGGTCAGATGAGGTAATTGCAGCAGATGTGGAGAATAGATTCTCAGATGATGTAATCACTTGAAGTGAAGACAAAGTGGGCATTCCAGCTGAAGTTGATGACCTTTGACCTGTTACTTGGGTGCTGAACATCTGATGGATGCTACTCATAATATATATTGAGCTTGATGGACGCACAACTTCAGTTGTCAAAGTTGGAGAGGATATTTCCAGTGACGAGGTCGGACTTACTATACCGCTTAATGTTTGTAGCTGGGTCCTTTGCAAACTTGATGAGAGTTCAGTTGTCTGTGATTGTTGGGAAGTGATGGTGGATGGGGGCACAGGGGAAGATGTCTGCGTGGCAACTGATTGGCTGGGTGTCATCATTATCTGTGATTGGCCTGAAGTTGCTAAGGTGGGCGTGGCCTGAGGAGAAGATGAGAGCATGGGAAGAGACGAGGAGGGTGAAGATAAAGGCAGACTTGACGTCATCAGTATTTGAGTGGATAGAGTCAATGCCGAGGACTGGATAACTGGAGTTGATAATAGAACTGATGACATTACTGTGTCTGATGGGACGAGTGTAGTAGAATGAAGTAGTGTTGTTTGCACCAAGTGTGTGAATAACGTAGAAGCAATGCCTCCCATTGAGGAAGATGGAGTGAGATCCAGAGATGGTGATAGTACACCACTCTGACTCATGCTCGTTCCTGTAGACATCAATGGTACACTGGTTGAATCCATTGTGATTGAAGGGGTGCTTGTACCAAACATAGAAGGGGTTGAATCTGCTGGGAAAGTAGTGGGAGTTGCCATTGTGGTTGAATCAGCACTGGGAAAATATGTAGTTTTGAAAGCTGAAGAGGATATTGTTGTACTTTCACTCCTCTCTGGGACCGTAGTTGATGAAAAGAGTGGTGTAATGCTACTACTCGGAGCCAATGTGGAAGAAATAGAGGAAAACATTGATGATGTTTGTGTGGGAGATATTGTAACAGTCTCGGATGTACCACCTCCTGATAAATCCGAAGTCAATGGCACAGATGAGACAGGTGAACTGTCGCTTCTCAATGTAGTGGATGCAGGTATGAAAGTTTCAATGGATATCTGAGAAGTTGTTACCAGTCTGGTTTGAAATGAGGTGCTGTCTAGTGGCGTAGACATCACCACAGAAGAGACTGGTGAACGTTCACTCATCACTGTAGACGATTCCAATGTGATCATGCTTGACGTGCTGTCTACAACACTAGTTGTGGTCACCAATCTGGTCTCGCAAGTAACACCTGTGAAGCCAGCTGGACAGAAGCACTGGAACCCTGCAGCCATTGTGATGCAGAATGCTCCATTCGCACATGGCTGACTGAAGCAGAAATCCACCGACTCGCAGCGTGTCCCAAAGAAACCCGGTCGGCACTCGCAAATGAAAGCCCCCGGCACAGCTTGAGTGCATGCTCCATTGTTCAGACACGGATCGCTGAGGCACTCATCAATATCTACCTCGCAGGTCACTCCGGTGAACCCACTGCCGCAGATGCAGTTGTAACCATCAATGCGGTCAACACAGAGGGCGCTGTTCTGACATGGTGTGGACAAGCATTCGTCATAGTCTTCCTCACAGATGATTCCTTGGAAACCTGGAGAACAGAAGCAATCGTATCCGTCCCCTGGTGATGTTTGTCTACAGAGGGCGCCGTTCATACAAGGTGATGATAGGCATTCATCAATGTCCTGTTGACAAAGCACTCCTGTCCATCCTGTACAATGAAAACAGTTATACACCCATTATAGTGAAAATAATGGAAAGGTTACTTACAGACTATGTAATATTAAAAACATGAATATTGTAAACAAATTTGTGTCCGTCATAAAACACAGAGAACTAATATGCAAATACAGACTCTGTGTAAATACATGACCCTTAGTATTTGTTCCACATCTGAGGAAGCAGTGCATGATATTGATTATCAAGAAATAGTTGGTTCTCATATCTGGTCTCTGTACGGTTCTGCAACTTATACATGCATTCAGGTTGCTTAACTGACATCAGATATCTTCAGTTCAACTGATTACAATTCCAAGGTTAAAAACTTAAATGATGCATAGCATTTAAACCTTTTACAGTATGATAACTGCAAAGAGGAAAAAAGAAATTATGTACTAAATTCTTTACGGTTTGAGAAAGTTGTTAGATTTGATGAATAATGAATTGCTACCTTCAGCACATGTGCAGACGAAGCCAGCAACCAAATCTGTACAGGTTGCCCCATTTTCACAAGGGCCAGAAGTACACTCATTGATGTCTATCTCACAGTAGACACCAAAGAAACCTGGTGCGCAGAGGCACGTGAAAGCTGGTCCTTGGCCGTCCATGCAGGTAGCTCCATTTTGACATTGGGTGACGTTGAGTGTGGAGTCCATGCAAACAGCAATGTCCAATTCACAATTAAATCCTGGTTGAAAAGAAAATGAGATACCAACTCAATTTGATGTTGCTTGGTTATGGACAAAGTTACCAAATGATTAAAGGGAATGATTAAAGGGAAATGGTAACATTGTTCAGATGAGAGAAAATGGTGCTAAGGTAGTGAACTTCAATGCTAGATGTGCAATTAAAGATAATCTGAAAGTTTGAGTGAAAATAGACCATTATCAATGATAAAAAATGGGGAAAATGGGAAAAACTGATCTACATGTAATTGATCCCTTAATTCTCCCAACTATATTATTACAATTTAATTACAATAGGTGAATGTAAATCATCACAAAGCAATGAATTAGCTCTATATACCATTCCAGACAGTTATGTGTTGAAAGATTTTTAAAGTGACACTTTCAAAGAAAACCATAAATATCTTTATGGTTTGAGAATTTTTTCAGGATTTTTTTGCGTGTTAGAGGGTAAATACAGTAGAAAGAATATAATAAGTAACATTTCATAACAAATTATGCAGTTTTTTCATCAACCTTCAACAATGTTACTGAGTCATTTTAAGATGCTACTCCTGTGCACATATTGACAATATATTATTCTTAGAAGATGCAGCAGATTAAAAGAGCAGGTGACAAACACGCATAAAAGGCATAGAGATATTAGCAATTGATCTTATATATCCTAACAACGTTTGCCTGCAACTATGTAAAATGTTTAGGCTGTTCGAAACCACTACATTTGGAGGCACACTCTGATTTTAAGTTACTATTTAGACATAAACATATTTACATAAATGTATGCATTTATCCAAATTATCAATATTCTGGTTGATGTTAAATCTTCAGGATATAAGGTCAGCGAATGAATTGTTATGCTAAAGGGTTGAATGTCCCTCCAGTACTAAGAACTATCTGTATTTTCTTCCTCAAACAATGTGGATATCATTATCATGCCAGCTTGGTTATGGGTACATACAGTACATACTTTTACAGAGAATAAATATTATTCAAAATGAGAAAGCCCACCTGTGTATCCAAACACACATGTGCATGTGTATCCATTGACGAGGTTGTTGCACTGGCCGCCATTCATACAAGGGGAGCTTTCACACTCGTTCATATCCTCCGTACAGTTGAATCCTTGATAGCCTGGGTCACAGTCACACCGATAGCCATTCACTTCATCAATGCAGCTGTGTTCATACAAAGAATTAATCATACATTGTAGTAAACCTTGAAGGTTTCTCTTTTTTGAAAGGGGGGGGGGGGAGACTATTTTGGCCACTCATTGACCGCAGCAGGAATACACTAATGGAAGGGCATGGCTTAGGCCGCCCTAAGCTTTGTAATTTTGAGAGGCATCAAGGCAGAAATGCTCTATGGCCACTGAGTAATGCGATTGGAAAATGGAACTTTAGTTATATTCTTTCCTCAAATTTCCTGTCTTTCTCTTTAAAATGGGAACTGATTTCCTAGGTTTTTCCTGATTTCTAGGATAGCTGGTATCCCTGGCTACAAAAGTATGGCTTATTTGAAATTTAAATGTTTCATGAAACGTCTCCAAGAAAAATCTTAGGTTATACCAATCACCAACAAATATTGTGTTCTGTATGTTATTGATTCCATGTCATAATACTATATTCAAATATGAGTTTCAAGTATTGCTTCTCAGAAGATACTTTCAACTAACATTAGAGCGACTACTGGACGCACCTGTAAACATCCACATAGAACCCAAGTCCAATTCAGGTTTTGTATGTGTGGTTTCATGCTATTCTTTCATTTCATGATACATCTTATCCGTTTGCCGACAAAATGCGGCATTCAATTTTTTTTTTAGGTTGTTTTTTTATAACTGTGATTGGTAAACTTTAAGATAAACTTTTGTTGAGTTTTGCCCCATCTGTACCATACCTGCCATTGTTGCATGGAGGGGGTAGGCAATCATTGATGTTGTCCTGACAGTTGACACCTGTGAACCCAGCCACACAGACGCACTCATAGCGGTCGAGATCGTCCACACAGGTTGCACCATTGTGACAGGGGTCTGAAAGACATTCTTCAATGTCGTTTTCACATCGTGTACCTAGAATGATGCGATTAAACATTAAGGATAATCAGTTTATACATCTTGACTGCTTTGAGGGGCAATGATGAAGATTATTTTCCAAAATTGATCTCAAAACTGTCCTGGTACAAACTTTGAGATATTCAAGGGGCTATAGTTTTAACCATGGCTCCAAAAAGTCATATTCAATATTTTGTTTTATATATTGCATCATACACTTGGATCCTTGACAAGTACAGCATAATAGAAATATGATTATCACAGTGCAATAGGGGACATATTTACCAATCAAAGAATTTTACCTAATGCTCATGTTTTTCATGTCTTTCCTTCTTACTTTTCATGGCAAGAAACATTTGCGAATCGCATAAAATGGACACAGGTGTTATTGTTTATCAATCAATTTTGACCACTGGCGGCATTCCAATGCAAAACATCAGCCATGAGTTCTTCTTTTGACAAGGCATAACTATATCAGTACCTACCTGTATATCCGGGGACACAGGCGCATTCAAAGCTATTGAGTCGATCTATACAAGTAGCTCCGTTCACACACGGGGCTGATTCACACTCAACAATGTTATCTGAACCTACCTGTATATCCGGGGACACAGATGCAGTCAAAGCTATTGAGTCAACTCAATCTATACAAGTAGCTCCATTCACACACGGGTTGATTCACACTCATCAATGTTATCTAAACCTACCTGTATATCCAGGGACACAGGCGCATTCAAAGCTATTGAGTCGATCTATACAAGTAGCTCCATTCACACACGGGTTGATTCACACTCATCAATGTTATCTAAACCTACCTGTATATCCGGGGACACAGACGCAGTCAAAGCTATTGGGTCGATATATACAGGTAGCTCCGTTCGCACATGGGGCTGATTCACACTCATCAATGTTATCTAAACCTACCTGTATATCCGGGGACACAGACGCAGTCAAAGCTATTGGGTCGATCTATACAGGTAGCTCCGTTCGCACATGGGGCTGATTCACACTCATCAATGTTATCTAAACCTACCTGTATATCCGGGGACACAGACGCAGTCAAAGCTATTGAGACGATCTATACACGTAGCTCCGTTCACACATGGTGCTGACTGACACTCATCAATGTTATCTGTGCAGTTGGCTCCATTCCATCCAGCAGTACAGTTACATGAGAATCTGGGAGCAAACAGAGACACAAAAAGGGCTTTTGTCTTCAACGGTTCTTGAAAATGAAAAAAACATAACATAGAAACTCCATTTGAAGAAAGATATCATCCCATCAACAAAACCTCTCTCAGACGGACAAAGGAGCATTTTGTCAACACAGAACGGAAAGGGAGCATAACATTTCTTCAATCTAATATAGAATATAATAATATAATAATAAATATATATAAAGCGCACTTTTATAATTACTTACTCAAGAATATTGTGCCGGTAAGCAGTTAAACGCACGAGCTTCATGCCACTTGAAAATAAGAGGTGAATGTTAAAGGGGTAATTTTGATATCCTCACCATTAACATGTATTGGCAACACAAAAAGCAAAATAAAACAGAACATATGAGGAGCAGAAAACCTGTCTATCAACTCTGCACAAATTATAAGCATAATGCTTCCTCAGCCTATAAAAATGGATATCACTTCCGTCGGTGAGCAGTTCACGTATTTAACTCACTGTTCAGATGCACAGATATTTAGCTGCAGCTGTTCTTTGCTTTGTTAAGGTGCGTTTGTTTTTTTGCTTAGCACACTAAAAACTTTTTCACAGATACAATTGAGTATACAAAAACTATTCTATCATTGTTATCATTATAAAACATCTGCTCCCTTACCCATCGATACCATCCACGCATGTTCCACCATTGGCGCAAACATCCAGCAGACAATCATTGATGTTCTCCTCGCAGTGGATGCCACGAAAACCGAAAGAACAGAAGCATTGGTAACCAGCGACCTGATCAAAGCACGCTGCTCCGTTCAGACATGGCGAGGATGCACATTCGTTGGTGTTCACTTCACAGTTGTACCCCTCAAAGCCTACAGGGAGGAAATCATACACATGTACGTACATGTAGGAGCAGAGGTAAAAATTCCGGTACAGAATAAGTGTCAAGCCAATGATTAGAGATGTAAATGCACTGGAACCAAGACCGAGCCCAAATTGAATAGCATCTGAAATTTTATTTTGAGTCTTTTGAAAATCAAGTATACATTGTGTCTAATTCTTTGACTCAACAACCAACATACCAACATATAATATGACATCCCCCCCCCCCATAACCTACTTATGACTGCTAAACAACCAACATGAGAAGATAGAAGCAAAATTTTCTTACCGTCTATGCAGGCGCACTGGTAACTTCCATCCACTCGTGTGATACAGGTTGCATTATTCTGACACTGGTTGAACCCTGGGTCGCATGGGTCAAAGGTCACATTGCAGTACATCCCTGTGAAGAAGGGCTGACAGTCACACCTGAACCTGTCAGGTCCGTTGAGACAGATGGCGCCATTCTGACATGGGTTAGAGTCGCATTCGTCAAGGTCTTGATCGCAGGTGGACCCCATCCAACCAGAAGGACAGATGCATCTAGAAAATGAGAAAATTATAGCAAACCGTTTTTACATATGAAGGGGTGAGGGTCTCTGAATGCTTAACAAAAATAAAACTGAGCAAGGTTTGCTCAGTTTTTGTTACATATATGTATTGAATAGCGCTAACCATCGGAAAGATTTGTCATATATAATATTGTTTTACAAACAAGTATTACTTGAGATAGGGTGAAAGATTCATGAAATTTGCATGATTTCTTTTGCTTACTGTTAAAAATCAACTGTCAGGATAATCAACCTGTCCGGACACAGGATGAGTGTATACATGTACATTGGTAAGTTCTACAAACAATTCATCAGATCTACTTGATTTAGAATGATAAATAGCAAATACTAAAAACTCAAAGCAGCAATAAACTGCCCAAACGATGGAGTAATAACCAAATGGGCTATGAAATTGTTAAGATCCCTGATTCTTAACACCAAATTCAGCAGCTGCCATTGACATTAAACAACTCTCACAGCTTTTGTTGGGGCATCCAACAAACATCCACTTGTTTTAGGATTCCTGGTAGAATTGTTATATTGGATTTGAAGTACAGGTCAATTTACCTCCATCAAATAGAATTCATTTTCATTACAGCGCTCATCGAAGGTATGTGATTTTATGTCATTGGGTGGGTAACCTATTCTATAGGAAACAAAACCTTCCAAATTTTCTGAGACTAATGGTCTACATATGAAGAGCTTAATTCCAAAAGGAGCTAAATCCACTTTTGATGAAAATTGAGTTAATGATATCAGAACATTGTTCACTTAAGTACCTGTCTTTCAAAAAAATTATTTACCTACATGTTGGGAGCAATTATGTAAAAATGCACCTTCTCATATCATTTTTCCATAGAATCCTGTACAAAACCTGGCAAACAATTTCTTTTTTCTCTGAAGTTACAAAAGTGGATTTAGCTCCGTTTGGAATTAAATTCTTCATATACTTACTCAAATCTGTTGAAGTGGTCTATGCAGGTAGCTCCGTTCACACATGGGTCTGAAGAGCACTCATCTGTCTCAATTTCACAGAAGTTTCCCTCGTAGCCTTCAATGCAGTGACACCTGTAAGCCTGGTTCAAGTCCTCACAAGTAGAATTATTCTGTGTAACAAATCACAGATATGGTACTCTGACAGATGAAGTGGAAAGGCATTCATGTTTGTAAAAGGAATATTTATTTCTCTTTTTTTGGTTTGAAGTTGCTCTTTCTATATCAGTTGTATGGGCAAATTTGTACTAGTTTACAGGAGGGATTAGATCACCCTGCAGGGTCACTGGAAAGGTGGATATCTCATCAAATCAGCTCTCAATTAACATAAGAAAAAGAGGATCATGGGGGACCAATGGTCACCGATTAGGCATTGTTTTCTATATAGAGGGAGCAAGTAGCTACCAGTAGGACAGTGTGGCTTTAAAGAAAGCTCACCATCATAAATTTTCCCCCATCTGAACATTCTCAAAGGCTCGGAGACACTCTCTCGTAATTTCCAGGTAGGCTATGAGTTTCGCTGCATTAAATATTTTTTAACCACAATAAATTGGTAATTCCACCAGATTCAATGTAAGCAAATTGTGATGCAGCGCACACGGAAACTGCTTAGGGTATGTCTTTAAATCCTACATTATGATAAAACTATACTAACTAATTCAGATATTTTGTAATGGAGGCATTCCATGAAATGAGGCTTGCCCAATTGAATTTCAAAATTCCAGGATTATTAAAGCAGGCAATTTAAACACTATGAAAAGCTTAGCCAATCAAAATATGAAAGACAACGAAGGAGAATGTACAGAGCACTAAAGACCCAAAATCCAACTCTAGGTCACTTACTAGGAAATGAGGAATATATAGGAAAGGTGGTAGCTTTTTAAAAAGACAGTGGAAGGTACAATGAACTGTGATGCTCAGCTATAAACATTAATTACGTATTAATTACGTTTTGCTATATTATCCATTAGTGACAGTGGTACTATCCTTGGTATAAATTGCTTCATTGTATAAATTGTATAAATTGCTTCATTATATGGAGAGAGGCTTTAAACTAAGGTCCTAACGTAGTGAACTGATCGCAATTAATATTCAACCACTTCATCCTTTCTTTCCTAATGAATTCTTTAAAATATCAAGCCAAATAACTACTAACAATTTACGGACATTGTTAATTGCACAACACAACGCCACTAGGCTATTGTCGATCCAACAGTAAAAGTATTAAGAGAGGACCAGTAACTACGCCCTCTCACATTGCCTGGCGGAAATCATCGAATGACGATGGAAACGCCATTAATAGCAACAACAACAACAACAACAACAAGCAGTGGATATGCTATTTGGACACAAACATAAAATATAAAATGTTCTTGTACTTTTCATTAGTGAATTAATTTCATCCCGACTTCCCTGACTTTTCATTGACATGAACACATAAGGGAGCTCATTTTCCATGTTTTTCACATATTTCAAGGATAGCTGAGAATCCTATATTAACCATACCTGGCACATATTGTCGACACAGTCATCGATCGGCAGGCTACAATCCCTGCTGGCCCAACCTGGCTCACATAGACATGAGAAACCCAGGATACCATCAATACATAGACCATTGCCACTGCAAGAATCAGGAGAACAGTCGTTGATGTTCACTTCACATCTCTGACCTGCAAGATGAAACAGCATTTTTGAAAAATGAATAAATGAATAAATGAATAAATAAATATATAACTACATATGAAAGAATATATAAACAAGTAAATACAAAAATCAATAAACAAATACAAAAATCAATAAACAAATAGATAAATAAATGAATAAACAAAAGAATACATAATTGAATGGATAAATAAAATATTAAATCAACCAATCAATCAAAAAATTATTCACAAGAGTTCATGTATGAGGGTTATGCTCCCTGAAATCAACTGAAAATCATGTTAGATTTACCAGTGGCTTATCCTTCTGGAAATTTGAAATCAAATTCAGCATAATATCGCTCACCCATAAATCCAGTATTACATGCACAATAGAAGCCGAGTGGGTAGGTCTCAAGGTCGTTGACAAAGTCAGTGCAGTCGGCGCTGTTCTCGCAAGGGAAGACCTGACATGGTAGGAGAGAGCAGTCGTCGCCACGGTACGGGATCGGACAGAGACACTGGTAGGAGTTGATACCATCTAAGCATGTCCCTCCCCTCAGACACGGGTCTGATGCACACTCATCGATGTTGATCTCACATTGTTGACCTGTAGAATTGGAATGAAGGGGGGACAGATGAAATTCATCAATTTTTATTTAATTTGTCAAAACTATAATGTTAGGGTTGCAATTAGGATTTAGGCTCTTAAATAAGACCAAAATCAAATCAAATCACACTGTAAAGGAAAAGTGATTGATTGACAGAGTTGACAGAATGTAACTTAACCTACAGCCATTCTAACAAAAAAGCGACATTCCAACATTGTTTAATCGTATCAATACATGTATATTCAAAGTTGCAACTTATTTTGCATGGTTTTAAGTTCATTAAAAATCAATACTGTTGGTAAAATAATACTGCTTATAGTGCTATATGACTGAGGTTATAAATAGTTATAAGATGATGAAGCGGATCCTAATCAAATAATTGGTTGAAAGCGTACATGTGACCAGGCATTTATTTTGCCTAACACGTAATTTTACTAATGACTGGTCATTTGTAAAAACTTATGACTGGTCATTAGTAAAAATCATGTTATAAAAAATCATTTTATAAAAGAAATAAAACATCATCTTATATCACAAATAATAATTACCCACACTCGGTACCTTCAAAACGATCCAAACACCCTCGGCTATCACCTCGGGCGTGTTAGACTGTTCTAAAGGTACCTTGTGTGGGTAATTCTTACTAATGCCCTCACTGCTGTGTATTATTTGAATATTCTCACCTGTGAATCCTAAGATACAGAAACAAACATAGCCATTGATCTCATCCACACATCGTCCATTATTTTGGCATGGGTCGGAGTCACACTCGTTGATCTCAATCTACAGTAGAAAAAGATTACAGAAATAGAAGACATTGTACTCTAAATTATTTAATTCATGTATACACCATCTTTCATTAGGAAACTAATCATAACAGAAACTTTATTATGCATATGCTGATCTGTACTGCATGGGTTTCACAAACAAAAGACTGCTTTATATAAGCAACAAAAGAGAAATGAGTAAATTTATTGCATATTTTTTATTTAATTTTTTTAATTTCAAGTAAAAAGTGTAAACCACATCAAATGTATACAGACATACCCCTAGCTCATTGGGCAAACTTAGCCTAGATCTTAGTAGGGCAACCATGAATAATTATGACGCTCCTTGACATGGATAACATTCATTTCAACTAAATATTATGTATTATATATATGTTATATAGCATTTGGTTCAGGGTCTAATTTAGGAATTTAGTTAGTGTACAAAATTAACTGCAGAGCATTTGTCACCGGAGATCGAGTTGTACAACAGAACCAAATGCTACTATTTCATTCAGTAGAAATAACCATTAGGGATTGCTGCATAAATGTTATTGCCCATACAGAATATCAGCTACTAAAGCTGTAGTACGAGTGGTTATTTCCAGGTGGGTGGTCAGACACATGCTCCTGCAACATGAGCATCAGGCATTATTCATCAAGGACATAGGCCCGAATTCACATAGGAGATTTAACTTAACCCATAGTTTAAACCTTCAATTACATAGCCTAGGTTAAAAAATTAGCGCAAAATAAGCGCACCTTGCCCTGCGCCCGTCTAATATTGGACCTCTGACTTTGTCACGCTTATTTTGCGCTAACTTTAGACCTTGGGTTATGTTAATGAAGATTTAAACCTCCTTTGTGAATTCGGGCCAAAGGTTTTGTATTGGGTATTGTGGTTGGTTTAGGTTAGGATAAAGCAGAGCTTTAGGTCTACGATTGAAGTTCAGAATCTAGTACAGTAGAATTGATCATGGAGCAGAGCATGTTTCATAGAACCCTCCCTGTGCAATGGTCTTACCTCACAGAATTTCCCTGTAAACCCAGGAAGACACTGGCAAGTTACATCAGCTATCTCATCTAAACAGGTCCCTTGGTTTTGGCATGGTTCACTCAGGCACTCATCAATATTGATATCACAGTTAGGCCCTGCCCAACCGTTCAGGCAAAAACATCGATATCCAGAGAGCAGGTCCACGCAGAGGCTTGTATCAGGATTGCAGGGAGAGGACGAACATTCATCTATTTCCTGCTCACACAGGCGGCCTTCATACCCGTTGGGGCATTGGCAGGTGTAGGAGAGGATGCCGTCAATGCAAGTAGACCCCCTAGTACACTCATTATTGATGCACTCATCGATGTCCACCTCGCACTGTTCCCCTGTGAAAGCAGGGCTGCATTCACAGACATATCCAGCAAGGAAATCTACGCAGGTTGCATCGTTTAGGCAGGGGTTGGATGCACATTCATTAATCTCAACTTGACAGAACATCCCTTGCCAGCCAGTGGCACATCCACACTGAAACATCCTATTGGCTGAACTGGCTCCTTCGCCTCCTCCATCTGCAGTTGCAGGGGTGGTCAAGTCAATATCCAAGCAGGTTCCTTCATTCAAGCAGGGATCCTGATCACAAGTCAGTATGGTCACATTACACAACACCCCTGTATAACCTGGCAGGCAAAAACAAATATAGCCATCCACTCCATCAATGCAAGCACTTCCAAACTGGCAAAGATTTCCGATGCAATCGTCTACATTCTCCTCACAAAAGCGTCCCTCGAAACCTGCGGGGCACCGACAGCGAAAATCAGCTATCAAGTCGATGCATGTGCCGCCATTGGCACATGTGACATTCCCGACTCTGCAATCGTCAGTGTTCACTTCGCAGTTCAGCCCTTCAAACCCAAGCGGGCAGTCACAGCTGTAGGCATAGGAATCTGATTCCTCCTGGCATGTTCCATTGTTTTGGCAGGGGTTGGAAGTGCATGGAGGGAGGAGGTTACAGGAAGGATCAAAAGGTCGGGAGTCAGCGGGACAGAGGCAGGTGTAGCCATTGACGTCATCCAGGCATGTCCCAATGTTGCAAGGGTTTGACAGACATTCATCTATGTTGACTTCGCACAGCGGTCCAGTGAAGCCTGGTGCACAGATGCAGCTGTAAAACAAAGATAGATCAGAAAACCATGGTCAATATCTCCAATGTCTATGATAGTGATTTACAATAAAATTTACAATCAAATCAAAAATGAAATCTAGCTGTACAGTCCTAATTACTTATGAGGCTACCTTGGGTAAATATGCTGTTTATTATCATGGTAAGTTTCAAGGGCAGAAATATACATTAATACAACTGTTTCCCGATCAAATAACACTGACTAAAGACAGGCATCATTCTAAAGAGACTTTAGCTCAAGCTGCTCAATAAGGACTCACCTGTAGCCATTTGTCCCATCTATACATGTGGCATTGTTCTCACATGCATGAACTTCACATTCATCTATGTTGACCTCGCACAGTTGACCCCTGAACCCTGACCTACATATGCAGGTGAAGTTATTGACCTCATTGATGCATATCTCTGTTGTGTTTGCCATGCAGGGGTTGGAAGAGCATTCATCAACATCCTGTGAACAGTTTCTACCTTCATATCCTGAGAAGAAAAAAAAGGGGACAGAAACTTGAGATGCAAGTATTGAATAAGGTTGTATACAAATCTTGGTTGGTTTTAATAAATGAAATAAAATTGTGTTCTACATTTTTTCAAGTTATTTCAACTGCATATTTTTCTTATTCTTATGGTGTTAAGTATTGTCTTCATTTTTTGTTTAACCTTAAAAAGGAAAGGTTAGTTTGGGGCACGCTCAGCCCGGTATCTCGGCCATGGAGTAAATAAAAAATTACAAAAACTTGGCACATACGTTGTAGATAGGGAATCTTCTAAAAAAGAAGCTGTGTAGTGATTGAACAGATCCACAAAAGAGCTGAATAATGATCAAGTTTCATATCTCTATATCAAGGTCAAAACTGTATAAATTTGGTATCAAAATATTCATGAGACATATGCATAGACATATCATCCTCAAACATATCGTAGAGCACATGGGGGTCAAAGACTAAGGATTTTGTATATTGTAAAGGCACAATTTCTGAACACATTTTAACATTTAAAAATTAAAAAGATGAGAATATGATCCTTACCTGAAGCGCAAATGCAGGTAAAATCATCCACCCCATCCTCACAAGAGCCTCCATTGAGGCAAGGATCCCCTGTGCAGTCATCGATGTTGATCTCACAGTTATAGCCCTCATAGCCCATGCTGCACAGACATGTGTAGTTATTGAACATATCCACACAAGAGCTGTTGTGTAAACAGGGCTCACTGAAGCATTCGTCAATCTCAAATTGGCAATGGTCACCGACATAGCCTTCAAGTCATCCAAAAAAAAAAAAAAAAAAAAAAAAATGAAACAACAGAAAATTACAAAATGTACACCTCTAAAAAGAAGACATCAGTCAACATTATATGAATAAATTAATTTTCCCATATTTCAATCATGGACCTTAGTAGGTCCATGGTTCAATTGAATGTAATAAATTCCAAAGCTGAAATAAAAGGAACATATAGTTTAAAAGAAATATATGATGATATCATCAGTAAAGGGAAAAAAACAAACCTACAGTAGACTTTTATTTCGCATGATAGCCTTCCACTGTTAAAGAAAAGAAAAGCTCTTATATATGTAGTGGTATTCAATATACATGTACCCCCAAAAAAGAAATACAATTTTTTTATCAGTCTTTACATTTTTGTTGTACACTTTCCCATTGCAATACATCCATACAGCTATACTGTTTTTGAATTAATAAACAAATAAAATAAAATATTTACCAGGTAGACAGTAGCACTGATAAGAGTTTATCTCATCTAAGCAGAAAGCATCGTTCAGACATGGGTTGGATTCACACTCGTCTATCTCAATCTCACAGCTCTGTCCATCGTAACCTATTCACAAAATTATATAATACAGGCATAAATTAACATGTGAGGTACATGTATATAGGTGATCAAAAATTGCTCCTGCAAATTTTGCTTGAAAATTTATTTTATCAAATGTATAGGTTCAGGCAGGGCTCGACATTAACAGATGCCATAGACACATGGGTGCCCAAACACTAAATCTGGAGCCCCAAATTTCAAAAGTTTTACACAGGGCTAATGTAAACAGGCTATAAAAACTCAAATCTGGACCTCTTCCTAAAACAGTTTTTTGTGGAGCCTCGGTTTATGATTAGGTTTGTAATTGGGATTCAGGTTAGGTCTAGGATTAGGGTTTACGTATGGTGTTGGGTCCATGGAAGAATTTAGGAATATGGTTTGTGAAGGATATTGACCATGGCAGAATTGTCCAAGCCAAATTTGTTGTGCAAGTACGGTATATAAGGCATCAATAGTGAATATCAAACAAAGACTGCATAACAGCATGTACCACATGTTGTCTGTTTTTCAATAAATATAACCGTAAACTTTTTATCTTGTATCATCATATACCTGAAACTTAGTAATGAAATCATTTCCAACATATTGATGTACACAACAATATTTGATTTTATAGTACAGTTGTAGTTCATATCACAAACAACATTTCTTGCAGACCCCAAAATGTTAGCATTTTGCATTCATTCACATGTACTTTAGAATATTTGAAATCCTGTAATAATCATCACGGACATTTATATGTTTAGTGACTTTCAAACTACCACACACATAAAAGTACATACTTTACGGCTCCTATGGGTACACATATAAATGACAAGAAGCTAACAAACATCTACGTGATCTGCATGAAGCAAGGAAGGCATCTAAATTGATACAAGTGAATACCCTTGTAGCTCTTTGCAGATAATGAAATAGTACATTAGACATTCACAAAACCTTTTAAACTAGATGGAACTTCGACTGCGCGCAGTCAAAATGATGCCTCCGTCATAGAGCAATTTTACAAACCAAAACAGAAGAAATTTTTCAAATTCAAGTTCAAGTGTAATCCATTAACAGGTTCTCAGAATATCGTGATTACAAGTAATTTCTCATATACATATCGTCGCCGTTTTCACGAACCGGCACAGCCCAACGCGCAACGAAATAAGTACATTCTGAGAAAAACGCGTTTTACGTTTAGCCCGTTTTGAATTCGCCAGAAACATGCCTTATGTCAAATTTTGTATCACAAAATACATATCAATGAAAGGAAAATATTCTGTATTTTCTATACATTCCATTTGTTAAGCATAATGACAATTACTATTAATATAACGAAGTTTTGGACTCTCGTGCCGGTTCGTGAAAATATTATTTTGCTGTTTACGTAGCAAAAATATTTTCACGAACCGGCACAAGCCACTGTGTCGTTTTTCCTATGTAACTTTACGCGCAAGACAAAAGCGCTCGCGCTGTCTTAGCGCGTATTTTATTTTCACGAACCGGCACAACCGCCTGTGTCGCGTCGTCTAGGTCTTGTAAGCGCAAAGATATTTTCACGAACCGGCACAGCCCATTGACTTATAACGGCGCGTGCCGGTTCGTGAAAATATGAATCGTGCTTTTTGGCTCGTGTGTCGTTTTTGTCATTTGTGTAACCATGGATATCTCAAAAACTAAAGCGTTTTGGATGCTGAAATTTGGTGAGATGAAAGATTGTTGATAACTTATGCTAAAAATGCAAAAAAAATAAAAACTACATTTTGAAGGGATTTCGGTGGCTTGTGCCGGTTCGTGAAAACGGCGACGATATATGACCCTTTGATCTTTGACCTCATGACCCTAACATCTACTCAGTTCATTGGCTCTGCAAGATGTCCCGAGTTAAATAGTAATCCATCTGTCAGTTCTAATGAGAATGCGTTCACAAGCTATTTTTGCATACATAATGAGCCCATGACCTTTGACCTTTGACCTCATGACCCAAGAATCTACTCATTTCATTGGCTCTGCAAGATACATACATGATTTAAGTTTGGCAGGAATCCATCAATCTGTTCTAATGATAATGCGATCACAAGCTATTTTTGCATACATTATGAGCCGCATGACCTTTGACCTTGACCTCATGACCCCAAAATCTATTCAGTTCATCAGCTCTGCAAGTAACATACATGACCTAAGTTTGGTAGGAATCCATCAATGGGTTCTTGAGATAACGCGATCACAAGCTGTTTTTGCATACATAATGGGCCCTGTGACCTTTGACCTCATGACCCAAGAATCTACTCAGTTCATTGGCTCTGCAAGATACATACATGATTTAAGTGTGGCAGGAATCACAGGTTTTCGCAACCTTCATGGAAAGCCCCGCATATAACCTTTGTAAACATAGTTAAAATTTCTGTTACTTTGTATATTTTGATTTTTATATTGCGAAATAAAATTGAATTGAATTGAATTGAATCTATCAATCTGTTCTAATGATAATGCGATCACAAGCTATTTTTGCATACATAATGAGCCGCATGACCTTTGACCTTGACCTCATGACCCCAAAATCTAATCAGTTCATCAGCTCTGCAAGTAACATACATGATCAAAGTTTGGCAGGAATCCATCAATCGGTTCTTCAGATAACGCGATCACGAGAACGGGACGTACGGACGTACGGACGTACGGTACGACGGACGGATGGACGGACGGACAACCCGAAAACATAATGCCTCTGGCTACTTCGTAACGGAGGCATAAAAAGCAACAGAGATCAATTAATACCTGGTGCACAGATGCAGCTGTAGTTGTGACCCTCTTCTGTCTCAGAGCAGTTAAGGGCGCCATTTTGGCAGACATTCAAGCTGCAAAGATCCAAATCCACATCACAATGAGTACCATTGAATCCTGCATCAACAAAACAGAGAAAAGGAGAACAAAGAAGCAGTGTGAATGGTCTGGACAGTATCAACGAATATGAGCGGTCAAAATAAGGGAAGAGTGTAAGAAGAGTGTTTAAAAAAGTCTAAGATGTTGTTTATTAGTTGTTCATGTTCTCATGATTTTATCTAAGTAATAGGCTTCACAGTTTTCTTGAACTTTCTAATGGTCTTCATGTCAGGATTAAATTAGGCTTACACGCATATACATTGTATATAATATTCATTGCAATTTCGAAACATCCGACTCCTATTAAAAAAAATACATGAATCTCTGAAATATTTTATAACATCATAATTGTTACATCAAAAGTTTGAGATATCTGACACCTTTAGAAGATTACCAATTTATTTTTGCAGTCACATAGATATTAAAGATTTTTCTTTAAAATTCAAAAGCTATCAATTTTGTTTGGCAGTCACGGATACAAGTCAAATGTATATTTGTAATTACTAGTATAGTAATTACAAAATTAGTAACTTATTCTATAGATTCAAGCATACCTAAATATTGTAAATTTCTTTCTTACCAATGCCACAATTGCAGACATAAGAATCATCTCCGTCCAGACAGGTACCTCCATTCAGACATGGGGAGGATTCACACTCATTGATATTGAGGGAACAATTTGGTGAAGTAAATCCTGCAGGACAAACGCATTGATAGCCATCGATTCCATCCACACAAACACCCCCGTTGGCACATGGACTGCTCCTACACTCATCTGTATTTATCTCACAATCCTGTCCCTCGAATCCCGGTGCACAGAGACACCTGTAAGAAGTGGTATCATCCATGCAGGTAGAGTTGTTTGAGCAATTGTGATTGGCACAGTAATCTATGTCCACTTCGCACCACAGGCCTGTGTAACCGACTGGACACTGGCATGTAAATCCATTGGGTTCTTCTATGCAGGTTGCATCATTTGTGCAGTTGTGTGTGTCACAGAACGGGATGTAACTTTCACAGTTTTGACCTGTGTACCGGACTGGGCAAAGGCATGCATAGGACGAGCTGTCAATTATTTGGCAGGTTCCATTATTTTGGCAGGGGAAGAAGGAGCAGTTGTGGAGGGGAATCTCACAATTGATACCTGATGAAAGAAAAGAGAATGAAATCATACAGTATTTAACCACACAAAGTTTGGGTAGAGTCTTTAAATTAATTTGTGAAGTAGAATTAACAATCACTATTTTCATGGTCAAATCAGCATTTTTGTTACACTTTGTAATTTCATTCAAACTGGTTCATTTAATCAACATTTTTGAAAATAGTGTGTCGATTGTTACCTTATACCCTATTCACTATCTGCTATACCATGTATCAATTTACTTTGATCGCAAGCCCTCAAATTAATCACAAACTTACAACTCATATCTCTTCAGTACAGAGGTGAAATTGATAAGAAGTAACACTCAACTTGAACCAAGAGCGCAACTCTTTATAAGACAGGCCTGTCACTCAGTTTTTTTTTTCTTCTTTTAATATGCTATCATTTAGTATAGAAAGAAATGTGTACATGTATTTGTTTTAAAAAACTGACTCACCTCCAAATAGTTCGTCATTGCATGTACACCTGTACTCATCAATTAAGTCTATACATCTCCCCTGATTGATGCAAGGATTTGATGCGCACTCGTTGATCTCTTCACTACAAGTCATGTCGGTATATCCAGGGGGACACACACAGGAGAAGAAGTCAATCAGATCGATACACTCTGCAGCATTCTGGCAAGGCTGTGAGGCACACTCGTCTATGTTTGTCTCACAGAGCTGACCGCTGTATCCTGGGCTGCATTCACATCTATATATGCATCAGTAGCAAAAAATACATTATGTTAAAACAAATAGTGTGAGCTTACAAACAGATTTTAATTGACACAAAATTTGGCATCAGCCATGTCATCAGCCATGGAAATGTAGCACCTTAGCGATGAAAGAGGAGGTGTCAAGTAAACATTTGCTTAATAATGGTACAAGAGTTATTTATGACAGTCTGTCAAGATTCTATAGGATGATTATTTACACATTATGGGCTCATTCTGGTTCTGACCATCTCTGTAAGTACTCAAAGCATAATCTACAGTTCCACACATGAAGATATTGTCATCGATCCTTTTACATATCAAACTTTGACATGACAGGATTGATTTCTCAATGCTCATCACACATGTCATACATGTATTTACACAACCGTATAATTATCATTAATGTACCTGAAATTGTTTATTTCATCTAGGCAAGTAGCTCCATTTCGACAAGGGTTTGGGTCACACTCGTCAATATTTGTGGAACAGTTCCGATCTGTGAATCCTGGTCGGCAAGTGCATGAGTAACCACCAAGAAAACTGCTACAATTCGCTCCATTTTGGCATGGCTGGTAAGAATAAGAATCATAAAAAGAATGCAAGAAAACGTTGTGGTTCACATATTACAATGATAACAGTAAGGACACTGCAAAATGAATGAATTACCTTTGTTCAAACATTTTTTTTAATTAAATTTGTAATGAGCCATTTTTAAAGGAAAGGGTTTCACATAATATTTAAAAGAAGTTGATAAGGTTTTGGCTGGTTATTAAGATACCATGATTGATACCACCAATTATCAGGTGAAAGTTAAATGGTACAAAATACCCATGAGAATCCCAGGAGAATCTGATAGAATACGCCTTTAATGGAAATAGACCCTTAATTGACACTTTCTTAAAGGCATTGTTTAACAATGCCAAATCTGAGATGCATGGCCCTATATGTTATCAACGTCTGTGATATGGTGTAATATTGAAGCGCTAAAAAAATTGTGCTTCACAATGATCATGAAGTGCCTCGAAAAAGTCAAATCTTTGAGTGACAGGTTTTACCATACTCATTTTTCCCCAATAGCCTGTAGTGTTATAAAAAGCGTTGGGAAAACGGTTTTTGAAATTTTGAATTCCAATCATAAATATCTTGATAATCAGACGAGCGATCAGCTTGTAAATGTCATGGGATTACTGACTGGCCTAAAGGTTTATAATGAGCTAAATCCAGGATTTTGTTTGATTCTGAGACAAAGATATCCAATCCCTTTAATAAGAAAATAAATCAAATATAGCCTCCTCCCAACTAATATCCAGCTTGCATACCTGGTCCAAGCAGTAGTCTCTCTCCTCCTCACATGTGACTCCAACATAGTCAAGTGGACAGAGGCAACTGAACGAACCAATCTCATCAACGCATGTTGCATTATGTTGGCATGGATTGGATGCACACTCCTGAATCTCTGCCTCACAAAACAGACCTGAAAAAAAGACAATAAGGGTTTGTTCACATACTTCACGGTTATCATGGAAATTTGATGTGTACAAAATGAATGGCAAGTGGGTATTAAAGGTAAAGAGCAGTTTTGGAAACGCCCCAATTTAAAAAATGAAATAGAAGCTCTTTATTACCAATCATGTGAAAGAATATGTTTTGACTAATACATGATGATACAAATTTTGCCGGGAAACCGCCCACTAATTGATATATTTGGTAAAGTTTATCTATTGGACTGTGAGAGATAAATGCATGTGTCGCACACGTATACATCCATATACATCCCATATTTCTGTGTACAGTGCTTGTAACTTTACAAGTTTTTTTTATCATTTTGATGATTCCAGAACCTTGCAGTACACACCAATACTTATATGCTAGATGATCAACCTTTTCTGATCGATTGCACAACATTTCTTTCACAATGCAATTGCATGACCACAACTGGTCTTTATCTTTAAAGAGGCAGCTGTGTGCAACAAAATTCCTATGTGTACTTTGTGTTATGAATACAAAAATGAGAAGGACACACTTAAAAACCCACAGTAAGCCAAATGGATTCTGTATTCTGTTCCACCTACTGTAAAAGTAGAAATATTTGTGGTACATTAATTTTCGCGGATTTCGCACTAAGATTGGTGAGCGCAAATTTTAGAACTCGCGAAAAATTTAAGCATGACTTCATATGCATGTTTTGAACGGGCCGAATTGCGTGCAACGCGAATTTAAGAACCTGCGAATATGTTTTGGGCTCGCTCAGCGCAAAATATTAATCACGCAAAAATAACAGCGTTTACAGTATCCACTTTCAGCACTGCTAAAGTGCTATACTTGCCTACAAAGAGGATTTTTTCTTTTCTTTTCCTTCCTTTTCTTTTCTTTTCTTTTCTTTTCTTTTCTTTTCTTTTCTTTTCTTTTTTTTCCCTCTTTTTTTTCTTTCTTTTTTTCCTCCTATTTGTTCTTCTTTTGTTGGGCCAGTTTAGCCTTACCTGTTTGCCAATTACATTAATAACAATGGCTAGCTTACCTACAAATCCATTGTTACAATCGCATCTGATTGCTTCTTGAGATACTGTAGCACATGTCCCATCACCACAGATATCAGGATTGCAACTTCCAAAAATATCTGAGCAGTTGAGACCTATAATATAATATGAAATAAATAAAGAATAAAGGGATGAATAAATAAATAAACCACATTCTCTTTCCCTTGCTGATAGTGATTGAAAACGATCCCTACTCTAGTAAACCAGCAATAACTGAAAGTGGTCACATTGGCTGAAAAATTATGTCTGGACATAATTATACACAAATTGACATGAAATATAATGTTCCTAAATTCAACTTCTGAAATGTTAATATAGGAATAATCATCAGAATACTTTCAGGAGGTAAATGTTATCCTTATACTAAATACAAGGCATCAGTTACAATTTCATTAGTCATATCATTCATTATGTTGATTATTCATCTCGTACTGGTTTCGCATAATCTATTTCCCCCTTTTTTTTTTCTTTCTCCTTTTTCCCAGACTCAACTTCATGAAACCTTAATCAAGATACAGGCAAATTACATAATGAACATATATACATTTCTTTTATAGGTGGCATGGAAAATACACATTAATTAGTTCTTCATACACTCACCAGTGAAACCAGTGCTACAATTACACCTGTAATTTCTAAGGATATCTCCCTCATCCTCATCAATACAACTAGCTCCATTCTGACAAGGGTCTCCATAGCAACCATCAAACTCCTCGCAGTACTGCCCAATGTAGGATTGTTCACATTGGCAGGTGTATGCTTCAGATGAAGGACTGTAGAGAGAAAGGAAATAGATGTAGAATTACTCCAAAAGTAATATGACTTCAGACAGTAAAAAATAAAAGCAGTATGAAAGAAAATATAAATTTGGCATTGAAATGGTTGAAATGGTTGAAATGGATATTTTGACATCATTAAACACAAGAACAAACTAAATATCGTAAGTCAGAAAGCCATTAACCCTCATCACCCATGTCTCTTACATACATGTACTTAAATAACTGCTTTTGTTTTGGTCAGCGCTGTGATTACAGCAACATATAAGGGGGAAGGGCAAGGGGGACATGCTTCCCAACCCTCTAGTTAATTGCTGAAAAAGTAGAGGGGAAAAAAAAGGGGGGGGGGAGGGGAGAGGAAAGGAATCCCTAGCTTCTCCTTAATCACTGAGCACTCCCTTTAATCATGCATTCACATTTCATCTACAGTCAGTAACCCGCCCCCCCCCCCATATGCATGTGTACGTTTTATTTATTTTTTACCTGAGAGGCACTGTAACACATTCTCCATGTCCAGTACAAAAGGGTTCTGGTTGGTTGATTGTACAGTCCTGTGACTTGACGGACACCACGACACGGAGCCCCAGCTCACAACTCAGGAAGACATCACCAGTGGGGAGCTGAGCGAAGAAGTTGCTTCCTTCTTGCAGGAATGCCTTGTCAACTTCAAAAGGAACAGTCGATGCAGTAGAGACGAGCCACTGAGAAGACGGGTAAGTATCACTTGGGCAAGCTTCAAATTCACTCTCACTAACATTGACTGGTATGGCACTCTGGGATGATATGGATGGAGGCAGGATCACCAGTCTATCGTTGTCCTGGATCTCGACTGGACACAGCTGATGGTCAATCGGTCCACTGACCCCCGTTCCAGATGAACCATAGCAATCTTCGTAAGAGTTGCACACATTTTCCACTGACCAGGAGATGTTGACAATATTTGCATTTGTGTGCCACGTGACAAGACTACTCCTTTGGCAATACTGTGCTGTACTCACAGCCACAAGCAGTATCAAGAAGATCATGAAATTCTGCAGCAGTTTGCTGAATTGCTGAGAAACTTGTAATCTTGATTTGCTGCCGAACATTCTGAAGTCTATTGGAGCCATGGTTTTGATGGACCCTTGCCACATTCATGACTCAGTATTTCAGCTATTTTTAAGAGTTGGCATTAAATGTTTCAGCCATTTGTCTCCAAATCAGTGTTGATGTTCTGTAGTGTAAAGTCAAAAGTTGTATGTGAAGAAAAAGTGTAAAGGGTAAGGATATTTACAATAAACAAGAAACAAGACAGCATTGTAAAAACAAGGAACAAAAATGATACAGAGATACATGTTAGGAAGTACCTTGTTTAATAAACCTTTGTAGTTGAGAATGATTTAAAAAAAAATTCTGATGATGTTTTAGGACCGTCTGTACTAGTTTGGCAAGGAGGGATTAGCTCACTGACAGGTGGCTATCTCATCAACTCAGCTCATGGGGGACCAATGGTCATCGATTAGGCTTGTTTTCTATATAGATGGAGCAAGAAGCTACAAGTAGTACAGTGGGGCTTTAAATGTACTTTTTTTTTCAATTATAGAAAAAAGTCCAAGTATTACTGTAGAAACAATAAGACTATTTTGATCAGTGAAAATTTAAACACTAAAATATTTTGAACTCTAAAAAAAAAATGAGATCATTCTTATTCAAAGTTGATAAATTGGTATTACTATTAGTTTACACTGAATACCCTCTAGATCCATCATGTATTAGTGTTGCACACAATTTTCTTTTTGTATAATACTAAGAAAGATATCTTTAAATGGATGTCATAAATTTATTTATGACTACAACACTGACAGAAATGTTAAGAGTCTGAGAGGATTGGAAATTCATGCTATGATTATCCAAAATCATGTTCCAGCATACCGTACGTTACATGCCAATTATTTTGAGATTTCCAATGAAAAAGTAAGTTTAACAACAAAAAGACTGATAATAACCTGGAAATTCAAGTGCATAAATGACTGCAAATTATCAGAGATTTGATGATCATTCATGATGATAAAAACATTTGTGATTTGGATATCAAAGCCCCACTGCACTACTTATGTGCCCTCTATACAGCCATGCCTAAGCGCCTTGAAGAGGTACCCGTTGATCCCCCATGATGCACTTTTTCTTATGTTAATTGAGAGCTGATAGTGCAGAGGGGCTTAATTATAAATCAAATGACTGAGACTAATTAGTTAGTGGGATCTAGACCAAATTTTCCGTCTCTTTCGTTCGCTAGCCTCTTATTGGGGTAGGGTCGGCTCTACCCCAATAAGAGGCTAGCGAACGAAAGAGACGGAAAATTCGGTCTAAGTGGGATCAAGACTTCAAGTCCATACTACTATCTACTACAGTTAGATCTAGTCTGATCGCGCACTCAGTTTTGTGTGCTAAAATCCTCCCCATAGAGATTGCACACATCCCTATGTAGTCCATGTGCATTGCGAGCTCATGCAAACTTGGTCAATGATTTTATTACCAAAATGAAATTCAAACCAATATATCTCGTGATCCTGAAGGTGATACTCAATAAGTGAGGTGTCATATGAAAGAGCAGGTTTTTCTCCACATTCCGAAAGGGACTCACCCCCAAAATTCTAAAACTATCTTCCTTAAAACAGCGATTTAAACATTGTTTCCATGGTAACTCGGAGATTTACCAATTTCATGAATCGAGCCCCCGAGGGATAAGTTGGGCCAGCTGTAAGGAATATATCCATGCGCTTATTTTTTCTCTAGTCCCAAGGGATCACGAGGCCTTTCAGTTTGAAAATACCCTTACTCCACGTTTTGCATATCGTGCTGTACAACTTTTGAGCAAAAATTATAACTTGGCGTGAACCACTTTTTTGTCCATTCTGACCAAAATGCTATGAATATTGCAGAGTTTTTGAGGGGCTGTATCTTTTGATAGAAACATTGGTGAGTCTTGAAATTTGAAATGTATTATTCTGATTACATTTTTTATTCAATAGATCTATCCAACAAAAATGGTGAAAAACAATCCCAAATTGAAAATTGAAAAATCGTTCAGACACCCTAGACTTACTATGTCTAGATCTAACTGTTACTAGATCTATCCCTAGTAATACTAATAGTAATACTAATCTAGTTTTTATCTAGATCTTTTCTAGATCTTTTCTAGATCTATATCTGTATGGTGGAGATTAGTAAGTTACTTAAGTTAAGGCAAGCAATCCCTGGCAATAAAGCCAACTTACATGTAGATATTTTATTCATGAACATTATAAGATAGATTGCCGATAATGCTCAAACTGACACAGTGCAGACTAGGGGTATCATGAAGGTCAGTGTCGCCACGAGTTAGGGAAGAGGTTCTGACCATTTCCTGCTGGAGCGAGTTCTGCGATGCTTGTCATGAATCGCCGCTCAGCTCAGCTGAGCCGCCTGAACGTCTTGTCAATTTTATGCACAGGAAATTATGTCAGACGTTTCTCAATCTACCATAACATATATTTCGAACTCACAGTACAGAATATCACACCACACAAATACTTTAAACTGTAATTTACCTTTAAATCAGCCTCAAAATTCAATCGGTTGGCCGTTGGCACAGACGCTACCGCGAGGTTATGTTATGAGTAATGGGTCAAAGGTTACGCAAACTCTGTGAGAAAAGTGGATTACGTGACCCCGCCCCAAAGTAAACAAAACATATCCCACCCAGCTGATCTGAATGACTGCCATTACTATATTATGCTGCTAGCTGCTAGTTGTAGGACTACAGCTAGTGCAGTGTTTGTGGACGATTGGATGTGTCTGTTTTGATTGTGGTCTGGATTATAGCCTGTAGATTATCCATTGCACATGAAGGTGAGACTCGAATAGGATATCAAACATATTATTAACATCTTTTCGATTGCAGGCAGTAATTAATCAACCTTCTTACCTTGTGAATATAATAATCATATAATTGATTTTTCACTGACGTATATGTATATTTATATTTATAAACACCAACATTGAAAATTGCTTAGAATTAAGTACCTGATAGTCTTAGAGTTAGACGAATGAGTCTTTCACAATTACAAACAAAATATATTCTGATATAATCGTATTCTTAATTGCTATATAGGCCAAAATTGCCACATGTTTAAGCAACAATTAATTACGTACTAAAGTAATAGTCTAAAAATATGTCTTTATTTATAATTATTTCAGTGTGTTTATGTTTTCAATAAATCAGTTATACATATAAAACCTGAAAAGCTTCGGTCTTTGATTTTAGACGTTTTCTTCGCTGAGACTATAGCTCCACCAGGGGCGGATCAGGGGCATGGGACATCCGGGCCCCCGCCCCTGGCAAAAAAACTCACAATTTACCACATTTTACCTTCCTTTTTTTGCTCAAGAGGGGGGAGGGGGGGGGGGGGGGGGAGGTTAAGTAATTAAGTGCTCACTCATACAGATTTGAATTTTTGAAATATTTACCGTCTGTTGTTTTTACAGAACTGAGTGATTTTCATTTTTCATTTTAAGGCAGTACGTAACAAAGAGGAAGAAAGAATGTCATCATCTTACACCAATCCACCAATCATCTCCTTTCAGCATTGTGATCCATTGAATCACATACTCTGCTTTAACAAGGTTTTACAGGTCTGCCCAATTTGCAGGTAATTTATTTTTAAATATTGGTGGTGGTATTGTTATTTTTTCTTAGGTATATTTTGTGATTAAGACAAAACCATCATTCTTCCCATCTCCCTCCCCTGTCCCTGCCTTTCTCATCTTAAATTTCTCTCTTCTAATTCTGTTTTAATTCTATCTTCCCTCCTCTTCTCCTTTTGTTGCTCTCCCTCATTTGCCCCTCTGTTCTGCTTTATTCCTGTTTAATATCTCTCCTCTCATTATTTTGTTGTTGTCCCCTCCTTCCGGAGTTCTTGAATTTCAAACTTCAAATTTGAAAGCAACTACTGAAAATTGTATTTTGAAAAAAATAAATTCACATATTGATGAAATTCAATCACTGCATAGAGAAGTCAATGTTTCCATAATATAATCAAATGTTGTTATCATGATCTTCTGAAAATCAAACTCTTAATTGTCATTTATCTTTTAAAAATATTTTTGCAGATTGCGTCTTGATGATGGGACGGCTGAATTTCCTTTGCCTCCTGTTAGACTGCCCTCAGTGTTGGTAAATGCTGTAACCAAACCATACTGTCTTGTTATCAAGCCAACCCATGGTTCATTTTTACAGTAAGCCTACCATTTTCTTTTTTATTCAGATTATTATCGTAATGTTCTTCATTTAGAGAGGACATTGCCATTTATTTTAATATACCCCTTGCTCTGGTGCCAATTATATACTAAAACACATGTACACAAGTGAAATGTTTTAAATATATATGATGTCTGTAGGGGGAAAAAACAGTTCACGGGTAAATTTCCATTGACATTTTTAATTATACATGCAGTACTAGATTTGAAGTAGAAATGTTATCTTTAATAAACAAACTATTAAACATACAAACAACCACAACTAGGTGAATATGCAAGAAAATTGGACTGGCAAAATAATTAACCTTGTTTTGAGAGATTTTAAAACTATATGTTTTTAAGACAAGTTTCTACTGTATTAACCTTTATTTGCATAATTATGTCCACACTGATAGGAGCATATATGTATGTGGAATGCCACTTGAATATTTTTGTTGATCACAATATTTTAAATCTCTTTGTTGTTCTTTTTCAGATCATATATGCCTGGCCATTTCTTACATGCAGGAATGTCAAATTCCAAAGGTAAATACAGTGCGTCCCAGAAAAAACGAAACCGAGAAGTATCGATGTTCTATCATAACTTAATCACAACTATAATTAATGAATGATACATATTTGGAAAGCTTAGAGTCTCCTCTTTCAGTTGATGCTACTCACGTGATGCATATTTCACGCATGAGTGATTAAAAGCAATTTGAAAGAAGGAAACCAAAAATACATTTGGCGGGCGGTATCTGAATTTCGAAGAAAAATTCACATTTCTAGAAAGTTGAGTTTCTGCCCTTTCATATGACACCTCAATCAGGAAAAATGAGCCAGGAATAACAAAGTTCTGTTTGTTCATAGTAGCCCTTACATTTTCATAATTTTAATAAACAAATTCGTTTTCAATGGGTGCCTGCAGTAGCAAAAAGCAGATTTGACAAAAGACTTAACTCCGTTTCGTTGACAATCAGCCATGCATGAAGACTCTCGTCTACGGATGATTGTCAACGAAACGGAGTTAAGTCTTTTGTTAATTTCGTTTATTGATACGGCAGGCAGCCAGTGAAAACGAATTCGTTTAATAAAATTATGGAAATGCAAGCACTACTTTAAACAAACAGAACTTTGTCATTCCTCGCTCATTTTTCCTGATTGAGGTGTCATAGGGCAGAAACTCAACTTTCTAGAAATGTGAATTTTTCTTTGAAATTCAGATACCGCCCGCCAAATGTCTTTTTGGTTTCCTTCCTTCAAATTGCTTTTAATCACTCATGCATGAAATATGCATTATCTGGGTAGCATCACATGAAAGAGGAGACTCTAAGCTTTCCAAATATGTATCATTCATTAATTATAGTTGTGATTAAGTCATGATAGAACATCGATACTTCTCGGTTTCGTTTTTTCTGGGACGCACTGTATAGATGATGTATTTCAGGTACGGTAACTTACAAGCTTTTCTCCCTATCATATTCTTGATCTACTAAGGATGGGGAATATCTAGATATGCCTCAATAATATATGTTGTTTGTAATTCTTGTTTTACAGGTCCAATATGTTGATGAATATTTAATAGGTTTGGACTTATTTTGACCTTGGAATTCAAAAAAATATTTCAATTCTGCCCTATGATAAAACATGAGATTCAAATACATTCTGTGGGTACATTTTTTTTTTTTTTTTTTTTTGGGGGGGGGGGGAGGGGGTGATGATTGGCTTTTATTTACATTACCCTGGTGCTACTAATCATTGTCGCTCTGTTAATTTATCATCATGTAAAGGTTTGGTTTACAACTTTGATGAGAAGGGTATTCACCAAGACTCCTCATCCTGGGAACAGTGTGTGGTTATCCCATTACTTGGTTGCCATGACTACGAGATGAAGCAAGAATGGGATGCAGAGCTCCATCAATTCTCTATGTCCTCTGGATGGACACCTGAGAGGTAGATATAGTATTTTGTTTTCTTACTTCCCTCATCTTCATGATTATATTTTATCATTTGAGCCGAGTAAAATTGATTCCCAACTTTTTATTTTTAAATATGAGTAGGAAGAGGTTTATATTACTTTATATCCATGTGATACATTGTATGACATTTTCTGGTACAAAAGAATGCTATATTGGATCATATTCTACACAAATCATCACCACCCAGCCCCACTCCCACCCCCTTGATCCTTCTCTCCCTCTCCTTTTTGTTTATGTTTATCTCTCTTTCTCATGATTTCTATATCTTTATAAGTTTCCATTCCATTTTTTCTTATAAATCTGTCTCTTCTTTGACATTAACTCCTTTTTCTTATCACATTAATTTCCTAATTTCTCTTTCCCTGTTTCTCTCTCTCTCTCTCTCTCTCTCTCTCTCTTTCTCTCTCCCATACACTTTCCATGTTTCTCACCCTGTCTACCTTGAATCCCTCCCCTTTTATATTAATTTCTTGTTCTCATGCAGTGTCTCACTCAATCCACCCCCCTTTCTCTCTCTCTCTCTCTCTCTCTCTCATTCCCTCCCCATCTCTGTCATGGCTTTTCACCCTTCTCATTTGCTCGATCTCCATTCATCTGCATCTGTCTCTTATTTTATATAATCTCACCACATTTTTCCCCTCCCCCTCTCTTTTCCCCCTCTACCTTACATCTCTGCTTTTTAATCTGTATATACCCAGATCCGGACAGTTTAGTCACATGCAATATAATTTTTTTAAAGGCTTATGTTAGAAAACATTATGAAAGATAGAAATCTATATATGATGGTAATTGATGCATACTTTTGTACGAGTACCAAGGCAAAATAGACAGCTTTATCTCTGTTAAGCCTCCACACACAGCACCCCCCCCCCCCTTTCATCATACTTATTTGTTCATGCTCTGTGGGTTTTTTTCACCCTCATTTCACAGATACCAAGATGAGGCCCACAACTGTTTTGACTTTGTGGTAGGATTCCTAAATCACATCGAGTACAACCAAACCGTGAGGTGTATCCCCAGAACAATCACAAGACAAGAACTCTGTGAGGATTACATCGTATCCATGACAACCAAAGCTGCACAACACATCAGCATCCACCATGCAATCAGACGAGATGGATATGTCATTCAAAGAGAGTTGCCAAGGTGACAGGCCGTTTTTGACGAACTTCTCAGGAAGGAAGGATGTGAAGATATCCCCCAAAATCTTTTAGGCTTTCACTGATTTTGTGTTTGGCCCAATATTTTGGAACTGTCCATAACAACTTTACATTACAACTTTCACAATACTTTTATCTTAAAGTGAACCGGTAACATTTTAGAATTTCGAATTTTCCCATGAAATTAAGACATAAAACAGGCTTTTCATTTATTTCATTTATGTCACTCTCTTTTAATAAACATCAAAAGTATATACATGTTTGTTCATTATCAACATAAGATAAAAAGTGGGGAATCATGAAAGCAAAAATTTGGCTTGATGAGAATGATTGATCCCAAATAAATACATAGCATAATCAAGATACAAACTTATTTTATTTTAAAAAAACATCGTACATACATTCTCAACAACAGAGGAAAGATAAAAATTAGATAAGGTAAAGATAGTTACAGGAGGATAAGGAGAAAGAGAAGATCGAAGAAGGAAGTTGCAACTTGAGTTTTACATTCTACATAATAAATGACAATTTTATTTTGATCAGCTGAAATATTAACCCTTATATATTTGAAGCGTTTCAATGTATTGCACTGTTTAATGTCTTCTGACAAACTATTCCTAATTAATATGCCATGGTAAAATATGGAATCTTTATAGAGGTTCAAGTACAGTGTAAAGGAAGATGAAAATCAAGAGCATGTCTAGAACTATAATCTTGGATTTGACAATTCATTGTAAAACATTCCCTAAATGAATCTGGTAAAGGTATACCTTTCAAGAGCATGAACATAAAAGTGGCAACATTTAATGATATTATGTCATTGATTGGCAAGATTTGCATCTGTTTAAAAAGATGATCACTATATTATGACAAAGGAAATTTGAACAAGCTATTATACAGATTACTTGTTTTGTAACTTATGTATTCTATTAAGATTGGTCTTTGATTTGAATCCCCAAATCATATTACAGTATAATTCAAGTGTGAAAATACAAGGGGGTAGTACAATGGTTTTAATATTTTTTGCGGTAAAAACTGTAACCTATAGAGTACACCAATATTCTTTGAAAATTTGATACAGAGATCATTTATATGGTAGTTCCATGATAAATTATCATCTAAGTAAATTGCCACAAATTTAATATTTTGAACCTTTATTATTTCTTCAATTCTATAATTTATTTTCAAATCCATATTTCCAATGTGGCGAGCTCCAAAAATCATGCAATTTGTTTTTTCAGTACTCAACATCAACTTAATTATTAGCGTCCATCCATGGACTTATATTGTTTAATTGCGTGTGTACCAATTGGTACAGTGAAATATAAATTTTTACCTGATGAAAAAAATACTTGTATCGATCATCTGCAAATAGAATAATATTAATTAAGTACAAAATATGATGTCATTTATATAAATACAAAATAAAAGTGGTCCTAAAATAATCCCTTGGGCACTCTATATCTAACTGTTTTATATTCAGATTTATATTATTAATTACAGTAAGTTGTTTTCTGGAATCTAGATAGCTGCCAAACCACTTCAACGATTTACCTATAACCCCATAGTAATCTAATTTTTGTAATAGTATTGAGTGATCTATTACCGTACATCAAAAGCCTTCGACAGATCGTAAATTCACCCCTGTCAATTGCTCAATTATTTTTATGTAATCATTCTAAAATTGCTATAGATGTGGAGTGCCCCTCCATCTGAATCCAAACTGGTTTCTATACATCATGTTAATTCATAAAATCTAAATGAATCTTTCTACATTTTCAAGAAAATATTCAAGACAGATATTGGTTGATAGCTATTTACATCAGTTCTTCCTTTCTTATGAATTGAAGTTATTCTTGCAACTTTCATATCATTTGGTACTGTTCAGCTTGAAAGACTTTGATTGAATATAGTACATAATGGTTAAAGATATCACACTTAATAACTTTGATATTAATTGAGTCAAATCCTGCACTCGTTTCAGTTTTCAAGTCATTAACTATTTTCAGTATTTCAGAAACAGTGATAGGTTTAAAAAAGGCTGTGTGATTATTGGGACTTGTCAAGTAAAGATAAAAAGAGTTATTAGAAGCACCTGGTTGTTTTTGCCATAATTTTCCACCGACACTCACAAAGAAGTTATTAAAGTCATTTGTGATGTCTACAATACTAGCAAAAGTATTATCATTCACACATATGGTATCATTATTCTTTGTTTTCTTATTCTTTTTAAGATCATATTTATCAAATTCCAGGTAGATTTAGAATTATTTTGAACATCAATGAACATCAATGGAACTTATTCCAATTATCGATCGAATTATAGACCGCTCCGCCGGTCCTCCCGTAAAGTATAAAAGACCCTTGCTTACAATAGTTTTTATCACCTGACGAAGTATCGCAGTAGCATACGAAACGTCGTGATCTTTTAGATTCCTTATTGACCACATTGCGAGACAAACGAATATCACTAGCGATATTATTTTCGATACTATATCCGCAATGAGTAATATATTTAGCATTAATGAACTTTTTATAATAAAATTTTCTCTTAGCCTGCCGTAGTTTAGATGTTACAAAATTATGTTATTGTTTATATTTTTCACGTGAATTTGAAGGTTTTTTAAAGGTATTTCTTATATAATTTAGATCTTTTACAACATAATTTAAGTAAATCTTGAGTGATCCACTGTTTTTTATTACATGTTCTCTTCCGAACATATTCAATAGGGAAACACTTGTTACACATTTTCTTAAAAATTGCAATAAAGTATGTCTGCTACCAAAGAAAACGAGGGAATGCATATTTCTCTTTTTATTTTATTTCAATTTAGTTTGTACAATAATGTGACAAATCAAAAACAGCCTAAAAAACGGTTTACTATTTACAAAATATACATATCATAGAAAAACAAAGGACTTTCCTAGTTTAAAAAATATTGATCTTACTCTGATTTAGGGGGAAATTGTTAGGAAATGGCCAATTCAAACAAGGTATTGCACAGGTAATGAGTACAAATATTATAAGTAGAACCATTTGTCATAGTATACTGCATACAGCAGACTTGGTTTTCTTGAGAGAGGGTACGCTCTGACGATCATACTCTGTCTGTCTTAGCTGATGCTGAAGCTGAGAGATCTCATCTTGGTAGGCTCTCTCCTTGTTGTCAAAGTTCTGTTGAAGTACAAACAAATTGGTGGTTGTTCTTGTTATTATGAACCAATTCTATCAAATTATTGTTATTCTTTAAAGTTATGTTCATTGAAATGAAATAAATAATAAATGGAATTAACAAAAAATAAATAAATATATTTTAAAAGAAACATTTTCATTACTATATTTTCCTTTTGCTTAAAAAAAATATAATTGTGTTACATGAGGAAGAATTCAGAATGGAATATTTTACCACACAAACTATAAATTAGGCAAAAAAGTTGCTACATGGTTTGTGCTGTATTTGAATAAATTCATACTGTGTGAAGAATATTCAAGTGTATTATGGTCATGTTCTTTAACTGATGTTTCAATGTTAATATTGTGGAGTATTAATCAAAATAACTTACCATATTGCACCATTCCTGTATTTCTCTTGGCTTGAGAGGGCCTTGGACACTCCCGTCTCGACGGATGAACACATCTCCTCCTGGTGTTGCATATAGCGTGTTTGGTCTTCCAGGATCTATATCGAGTTTGATGACCTTCAAGAAGGTGTCATCACCTATAGAGAAGAAGTGCACAAGAAACATTTTAGATGTGTTTTTTTCATGAAGTATACGTTTTCAATTAAAGAAAAACGTTCAAGTGCCTCTATATAGTTACAAAACATATTTTGTGATTCCAAGGTCTGTATTCTACTAATTCAATTAAACCTGACCCTGGGTCTAAAATCATGTTTTTCAAACAAAAAAATTAAAACTCGGACTAACTTCCTTTGCTAAACCTATTTTTTTAGCAAAATCCTATGTACCCTATTAGTAGAATACAGGTCAAGAGTCCAAGTGCAGTCATATCTCACAGAGGCTTTAGGCCAATGCCGACATATTTATCAATTTGAAATATGGAAACACTAAATTCAAAGAATATACTGTTACAGGCAGCGACACCTTATACAAATAATGTTAAAATAAAATTGAGAACGTTAAAGGTAATACAAATTTTTAGGAAATTTGGAAATTTCGGTGGATAGCCGTTCTTTACAATTTTGATATATTTGGATGCCCCTGTGGATGTATTATTAGCACTAGTAAATTCAGCCCCTAATACACTTTTGCTTTCGAGAAAAATTGAATATAAAAATATACCGGGGGGGGGGGGGGGGGGGGGGGGGGGGGGTAGTGAGCACATTTTTTTTTTTGGGGTCCTCAAAAATTTTAAAATTTGCACCCCCCCCCAAAAAAAAAGGTAAAAATTGCGTGTTTTTTTTCTCAAGGGGGGGAGGGGGTTCCCGGGCCCCCCCCCCCCCCCCCCCCCCGGATCCGCCACTGGCTGCGACCCTGAAAATCTCAGAATATGTAGTTGTGGTATATAATTTCCAAACGGGAATAGCTAATCGGTCAATTTTAGTCAAGAAAAATTGTTTTATAGCTTTATTAATATCTTGACCTTGAGAGGGAGCTATACAACATAAAGATGTTATTATTTACAATTTCATAACTTTAGACTCGATTTCAACCGCGACAACGATCACTGAAAATTGTAGGATCGCATATATGCTTCCAATAGGTTCATTTGAACCAAATTCATGACCCCATACCAAAACTTTGTATTAATACCTTTAAGTACCTTAGAAGAGTGCAGAAGTGTAATATGGTGTACACATTATATGTAATTACACAATGCAAATACAGTTTTATTGCACAGCCATGAACTGTAACATAAATGAGTATCTCATCACAATGACACTTTAGCCAATAATATACAAACATATTAATATCCTATTCTAAGATATTATTCTTTGGTTGTACAACACATATCCTGGCTAGCTCTTACCCCAACTCTAAACCTAACCTATAACAACTAGCTGACTGCAACCAAAATCCTGATATATATCTCAGATGAAATATAGAGCAATTGTCGCCATAGCTAGAAACATTGGATCACCAATTCTTTCAATTTAAATTAATTATAACATTATGATGCAATGTTGACCTTGAGTTCTGTTGCTTGCTCCATGGGTCTGGTTATATACTGAGATGAAGGAAATGCTGTACATCTGGGGCAAGACGGGCGGATCAAATTTCTTGATAATTTGATCGATTGTGATTCTGACGTCGTCCTCCTGCTTATGTGAGATTGGAGTGCCTTGAACATTACCTTAAAAAAAGGAAAAATAAAAAGATCTTAAATATCTAGAATCTCTAAATTATAGGCTAAACAGTTGAAAGCTGAAATAAATTTTGCATTACAATCCGCGGCTGGTGAAGATGGTTCATATTTTCATCCAGTTGAAGCCAAAAACTTGGTCTAGCTAATCCATGGTTAACAAAGGGAAAACTTAGTCCCTATCTCCTCTGTTGCACTTGACTCTAATTCGAGCATATTTTAAACCCACTGTCCTTTTCCAATTTCAGTAATTGAACTACAGGCCAATAAGTAGCAATATCAAAATCTACAATTAATTAAAAGTGAACATATTCTGATTAATTTTTAAGGAAAAATATTATGTAATACATACCGCTATCGTCAACTCCAAACATTAGGGCCCCACCTGAGCTGTTGAGGAAAGCACAGACATATCTGGTGACTTTCTGCTTCAGGTATTGTAAGTTGAGATTGGACATTTCCTTAAACTCAAGAATCCTTGTCTCTGCCCCAAGATGTTGTCCTTTCTCAAACACTAGTTCATGGTTGCCTTGGTTGGCCGGTCCTTCATCCTCGATAGAAACCTTAGCGCCATTCCTCCGATGAGGATGCTTTTGAAAGACATCAACCTTTAGGGTTCTACCGAGTTTGATGAGTCCATCCGGCACTTGCTGGCACTGAGCTAGATATGCAAGGGCTTTCTGTTGCTCAGCTGGAGTTGGGAGTTGGAGAGTAGCTGTGCAGCAATCGCTAGGATGGGAAAACCGTACCTTGACATTTCTGGTGTCCAAGTTTAATCCGCTACACTGGCGAGCAAGTTGAACAATCAAAGATGCGATGTGACGCTTAGGTAAATCGTTATTTAGATTTCCTAGAAAGATAGCTTGTGCCATTGTTTCTTGTGGTGCTGGCATATTTGTGGCCTAATCTGTCCATTCTTGGGTGAAGCCTGCATGATCAGTGGGGGAAATAAAAAATGAAAGTCAAATTTTTATTTTTTTAACTATCTCTTTATTACGTAATGATTGTTTCAGCTGCTTATCCGGGCCAAGTGATAAAATCAAAGAGCATTGAAATCCTCTTATTGTTTTAACTACACAAACTTTAGTTTCTAACAAAGTTAGAATATATTTTCTCATGGGAGAGATAATTTGAAATGTGTTCTGAAGTACTGTAGTCAGGACCACTGTCCACTTATGATAAACAATCAAAAAATTCTTTAAAATAAATCTTGATATGAAGATCATAGATGGACTAATCTTTCCTGTGTAACCATGGTAACTGTAAGCTGCTATGTACATGTATAGGCCTACATAAGTGTAGTTTAATGACCATAAAACAATTTTGCATCAATTTTGTATTTGTAGAGTAGACATTTGATGTAAAAACTAAAGTGATGTCCCATATAATAATAAGCCCATGATAAAATATATATCATTATTTCTTTTTTGATAATACCGTAAGTAATACTAAAGCGGCCTGAGGAAAAACAATTACAAGAACAGGATGAGAGAAGAAAATTAAAGAAGAAAAAGGAGGGGGAAAAATCGATCTAGAGTATGTTATGAGAAGAAGATGAGGAAGAAGAAGTAAAGAAGAAAAATAAGAACAAGAAATACATCATTTATTTAGAAATCTACATGAAAAAGGAGGCACATGTTGTAGAAGAAAAGGAAGGATCATAGAGACAGTAGCCTACAACTAGAAGAAGTAGAAAAAGATGAGGAAGTAGGGGCGCAAGTGTAGTTCCGTATCCATTTTTTTTGCAGTTTAATACCCATTCTTAGCAAATGGATTTTAGCCCAATTTTTTACAAATTTTAATCATAATCATATATTGCATTTTCCACCTGAATTGCGCGATACCCTAATCCATATGAGAAGTCTGCATAATTTTGTACTGGTAGCTTCCATTTGAGGTGCAAGACTACAGCATAGAGACGGTACTAAGCGACGACATCGACATCGAAGCCCTAAACGAAGGTTTCCTGATGTCGGATGTGATCCAAATTCAGGTGGAAAATGCAATATAAGATTATGATTAAAATTAGTAAAAAATTGGGCTTAAATCCATTTGCTAAGAATGGATATTAAACTGCTAAAAAAAATGGATACGGAACTACACTAGCGCCAAAGTAGGAAAAGGGGGAAGAGGAAGGCCCAAGTTAAGAGGATCGATGAGAAGGTGAAGAAGGAGGAGGCTGGAGGAGAAGGAGAATGAGGAGAAGAAGAAGGAGAAGGAGGAGAATGAGGAGGAGGAAGAGAAAAAGGAGAAGGAGGAGAAGGAGAAGGAGGAGGGGGAAGGGGAAGGGGAGGGAAGGGGGAGGGGGACTGAGGGGGAGGGGGAGGGGGAGGGAAGGGGGAAGAAGGCCGGGGAGGAGGGGGAGGGGAGGATCGAGGAGGAAGAGGAGGAGGAGGAGGAGGAGAAGGAGGAGAAGGAGGAGAAGGAGGAGAAGGAGAAGGAGAAGAACACTGAAGAAGAAGAAGAACACTGAAAGTCTGAAGAAGAAGAATTTCCCCCAGTATTACGAGATATAGCTAGATCTAGCGATCTACTCACACCTACATCAATACGTGGTCGTGGGACTACGTCGTCTCATCTGTCTGGCTGCCAATGCAAATTATGTGATCACACATCCTCATCAGAATGACGCCGTGACATTTGGAGTGAGATGTAAATCATCAAAGTAGATTCTATTTTTTAAATGATTTTATCCTTGCTTGGCCATTTCCTCCCTGTGTATTTAAATTTCTATGTGCATGTGGGCATTGATGTAGAATATAATTTAGATGTGTTGATTGTTGACTGTTGTTTACATGGAGATCGCCTACTTTTTCATATTAGAACTCGACTGTCTCGAACTAGGCCTAGATCTGTTTCTAGTTTGAGAAAATATTAACTTTATTTGAAATTCTTTTATTCGTGAAAATAGGTGTACATATTTTTTAACTAAAATTGTATTTATATTATTGGAAATAGAAATGTTATGCTAAAAAAAAAAGGGTATAATTAAATTACATTTTCAAAGTACTGTTTCAAGAATGACATCATCGGCTATAGGGCTCGGTGGTAAAAGTTTCTTGACCTTAGCCGACTGCATACTGCACTGGTGCTGGAAAAAAGGGTTTCGTGTTGAACGGTCACCTTCACCACACACAATATTGTCGCACACTGCACTCTTAATGCACAGTACACACAGTATACAGCGTACATACAGTAAGCCAGTGTCTGCCAACTGCCAGGTAAAACTAGATGAAGGTAGGTAGACTCGATCTCGACCAGGACAAGGCGTAGATCCAGGACCTGAGCTGACCTGCTGATGCTGAGCCGAGCAAGTTTGCTTAAATTGCTGCTGGTACAAGTCACATCTTGAAATATCTAGTCTGGGTTCTAATAAGATGGAGTACAAAGCAAGATGACAGATAAGATGATTGCTGCATGCTGGCAGTGCAGTACAGACAGTCTCAGTCTGTAGACAGGTAATTTTCAGTGTTAATAACAAATAAAAATAATTGTTATTTCAAAATTTGCTCTGCAGTGCAGTGCCAATTGGCAATTCTCAATCTCATGAATAATTATTAATACTGTCTACTTACTAATATTAATAGTTTTTAAACTGTATAATTTTGTGGTGTGTAGATAGTCTAGATCTATCATCTAGGTCTAGAATCTAGATCTAGAACTATGTGGATTGTGTTGTGGATAAAAATTGTAATGTGTGTTCATTCACTGATCACACAACTTTTTTATTTAGCTAGGGGCTCACGCAATGAATGATGATGCGGAGGCGCGAGGCTTGGAGGCGGTAAAGCGACTTTGTCATGGCTGAAGTGCCGTGAAGAATGCAATATTAACGCTGACGCTTGTGAAGTTGATAAATCCTATGGACGAGAAGAATCAAGAGAAGTGTAGGACTAGGAAGTGCGGCATTCAAGGGCGAAGGCACCCCTGTCGGATCGGGGGCTGTCGGGTGAAAATGAATAATAAATTCCGATCACCGATCAATGATAATTATCAGAACAAAATCTGTCAAAATGTTGTTGTTGAAAATTTTCAGCATTAAATAAAAAGAAAAAATAAATATTTTGAACCCATAATTTTTGCCGATACTGATCAAAGGTGCAAGGGTTTCGCTCCGATCTTCTGATCCGATCAAACCCCCAACTTACAGGGAAAGGTCACAAATCAGTAAATCGCTTGATGTCGGCTCTCGGTTTTCTTTTTTCTGGGACTCGCTGTACAGTATCGATAGTCATTTAAGTTGCGAAAATCATAATACATCATTTCAACTAAATATAGCGCAAATTTTTTATAATGAGCAAATCATGGGAAGATTGCTCTATTGTGACATTGCTATGCACTTCCAACTCAAATTGTTCTTTCTTTCATTTTTCACAGGGTACGCAGCCTTTGATTCTGAGCTAGCTTTTTTCTGTGAGTGCGACATCACTTGAATGGTCTAGTAATGATTACCATGGAGAAAATTGAAGAAGTGGCCAATCAAAGGCCTGGAGCAGGGGACTGTGCCTTGCCAAATGGCATCATGGATCACCACTTGTCTGATCAGCCAATTTCACCCTCCAAGCTCTCTAAAGTCCTGGAACATAGACACAAGAAAGGCCATACTTTGCCAGGTGTACATGTAGTTAACGGAGATATGAACCATGAGAGTAATTCACAAGTGCAATCTTCCCCAGTCCACACCATCTCCAAGAGAGGAGAGAATGGTGACCCCTCCATGATGAGCTCATCGGATGAAAGAAGGAATTCCCAGACCTGCATGGACTACCCAGATCATCAGCTTCTCAGAGACATCAGAGTGGATGGGGAATCCCGTACCAGTAGTAATGATGTCAGATGCTGTACCAATGGGGATTTTGTGTTGGACTCTGCTAAAATGCCGGAGAGGCGAAAAAGTCGTGAACTGAGCTTGAGCCTTGGCTTGCCTCCTAGGGATTGTGTCATAAGGGAAGAGGATGAAAACAGGACTGATAATGATCCAAGACATAGATTGGTCTTAAAAGATAAGCTCCCACCTCCCAAGGAATCTCTCCTGTTAAGACTCTTTGAGTCGAAGCATCTTGATGCTTCAATCGCCATCACCCACTTGTACAAATCCAAGGAACCAGGGGTACAATCTTACATTGGTAAGAACGTAATATAAATTTGTAGGATTATTATCGGGAATGCAGTAGCCCCCAAAATGAAGAAAAAAGAAAAAAAGAATAGCCCCCGAAAGTTGAAAAGTAGCCCCCCAAATATTTCCAAAATATTGGATATGGAGCCCCTGAAATAAAAAAAAATGAAAAATTACACCGACGGTAGAATTCTATTTTAACCTTGCAAAACTCCAATTTTTATGTACATGTACAAATACACGTTTTGTTGCACCAAGCTGAAAAGATATGGAGATGTTGCTTTTGATTTTCACTGTGAAATTTGGGTAGAAAGTTTTCATTGTAAACTACCATTTTACCAGTCACCTGATGTTACACTTTACATATCTTTCACACATTTCAAGCTGATTGTGTTATATAATATATGGACATGTGCATTTTATTTTTGAAGCGAAATTTGGCAGAATAATTTACCCTAAACTAGGCTTCAAATCATGTAGACCCGAAGTGTGTAGTTGTTTTCCATATTTCAAGATATTCACAAATGTGATTTTCATTTGTCATTTTAGCCAACAAGTTGTTCAGTCTTGATGAGCTGGACTTTGACTTCTATCTGCCTCAGGTTCTCAATATCTTCATCCACATACCAGATTTAGCAGATGTCATTCGCCCCTATCTCATACACAGGTAAGTCAAGACTATCTCAAGACAAAATTTGGTCACGTCTAATGTTTTCTAATACAAGGCTGTACAACTCCTGTTTGCTCTACTGTATATTTATAGCTCTTAACCTGCTTAGGTCGATTTTCCGCACACAAATAATGTATGATATCATACATGTATGCTCCAAACAATTATGGGAGTGCAGAGTTTTGATCCATGCGATAGTGTAGCTGCATATCCCTCGTGAGCATACCTGTGGAATACCTACCATTACCAATAAACCAGCTGTACTTTACTACCTGTACATGCATGTACGTATCTAGAATGATGTACATGTACACGCAGGAACAAGATATTCATCAACTTTCATAATACATGCACCGGTATTCAAATTGCGATATTCTGTACTGTGTACCGGTACTGCTGAAACTTAAAACTACCGGTAGACAAATTGGAATATGTTATTCACCAATCTGTACCAAAATGGTATCGATCAAATCTCTCGTATAATTTAGTTGCCTCCAGTGTGCATCAAATTCTGTTGGTATACAGAACAAAACTGTGATACTGTTCATGCAAATTCCAGTGCTAAAAATTACAGAATACTGTGGTTGTACATTGATGTTTGCTCCTACTATGAAGGCATGTGACTGTCAATGGAGGAGGAAGTCATTAAAAAGTTTGTTTATATTGTACGTGCTTAGCAGTAATGGGGACATCAGAGAAAAATACTAATTATTTTAATGATCAATATAGTGGATGCATAAGTGTAGGCGTACATACCGGATTTATACCGGTACGTGTCAAGAGTCAAGACTGCTGCTTTATACAGAGCAATCATTTTATCTGCAATTTTAGAGGTACATTTAACTCTAATCTTGAGGTATTTTCCATTTGAAGAAGAAAAAAAGGGATTATTTTGATGTTTTTTCATCATGAACAGTGAAGCCATTAAACATATGAACATTGTTCATGTAGGTACCGGTATGTGCATGTTCATAAGATTAGATAAGGTTTTAAGTAACCTTGTAAGTTCGGGCTCTGATCGGATCGGAAGATCGGAGCGACACCCTCGCACCTATGATCGGTATCGGATCAGATTTTTTTTTTAATGACGAAAATTTTCAAGTTCTTGGCTAGCAAATGCTCAAAAAAAAATCATGGCTGGGATTATTTTGTCATTTGGAGTTGTTGAAGACCATGTTTGTTAATATTTAGTGCCTTTTCATGACTTTGAAATTAATAATATTGGTCTAAGAGAAGAGGCAAAACATGCAGGCCGCCATCTTGGATTATAATGTAGGCATGCATTAAAAAATTCTGCCAATTTTGTTTCAATCATTTGTATTGATCGGCGATCATAAATTATTATCCGATCACCCCTGATCGGATCGGTATCGGCGTCCGATCCAATGATCGTTTACAGGGTTAGTTTTATGTACAATGTACAGTGTACATGTATAATCACATCTGTTCTGTACAATTGCAGGCTTGCACTGTGATTGTGTATTATATTCCACATACTAAGAATATTGCTCTACGATTGGTCAAAAGTAAATCATGTGATGAAAGATAGTTCGCCCATCATTGCTGGGAGAAGCAAAAAATTTGTTACACTGTAGGCTACTATCTACACAGTGCAATGCACTTACAAATGTACACTGAAGATAGCCATAGAAGTCCTATTTACACAGTGCAATGCACTTTCAATAATTGTCTACGTTGCGTAGTGCTCTCCTCTGCGCGTTTAGTTTCAGTACGCAAACTTTGGTCACACCACCATACTGCATTCACTGTAGGTTTCGTACACCGTTTGCTAGATGTTAATTGATGACTTGTTGCTCTAAAATGATGGAAGAAGTGAAAGGTTTTCAATGTGGAATATAAAGCAAATAATCACCTTTTGGTTTGAGGCAATGGCAAACTACATGTATCACTTCTTCAGCAATCTGAATGCATACGCTATCTTTCCTCAGCTTTGCTTCAGAGAGATAGCTACATCCAGATTGCCTCGGAAGTGATAGTTTGTCCCATCACCTTCACCAACGGTAGTTATTTGCTTACTATCACAGGAATGCATGGATATTTGTTCTTTAATGTGTTTGCTTGTTGTTTTTGTTGTTGTTGTAATGTTGTAAGCTCTCATATTAAGAACATGTATTTCTAAGATTATTAGACACGTACCTGTACGTGTACATGTTTCATTGTAGACAATCATTTCACATTTGTTTTGACTTGTTTCATTGAATGTACTTTTACATGTAGGTATACAACAACACACATGTACACTGTACAGTGCATTTTAGTGCTGTCTAGACCATTAATAGAATGTAGGCCTACAATGTACATGACTTGTATTTTCATACTAAATAATTAATAGACTATTTTTCCTGTTAACATGTACAATGTACATGTACAGTACATGCATACAGTGTGAGTATATATTCCAGATCCAAACGGTATCTGGCTATTCACATTTTCCTTTCTTTTTTTAATAAGCCATTTTATGGTAATATCTACCGGTAGTTAATACATTTGGGTGATAGTAGGCCTACCTTTAAAGCTGCAGAGAGCAGGGGATTAATCACCTGGTTTAGCCACAGTGAATGAGAAAGCATCCTGTTATTTGCGTTATTTCTTCTCTATTATTAGTCTATAAATACAGACCGTTTCAATATAGAGAGGGGATGGTTGTTTGAATATTAAAAAGGTTGAGGAAAAAATTTAAATCAAATGTCGGGTGTCTTTTAGTTTGTACAACAACTAGCGAAGCAAACCTCGTACCTTAGGCCTATCTTCATCAGCTCAAGATTGCCAAATATCCAGCTATTTCAACGATCTCGATCGCAAATTATCCAGTTAGTTTGCGTCTTCATCAGCCCAAAGTTGCAATTATCAGGATATTTGGTCGGGATAATCATCCCAAGATATCTTGGGGATAGTTTGCAAAATATCCCACTATTTGGCAAAATATCCCGCTATTTGTCCGTTGCGTCTTTACCAGTCCGAAGACTTGCACTATGCGCGAACGCTTGGCAAAATATCTCGAGCTAATTTCTCAAGGTCGAGTTTCAAGTTTCGTGGTCGAATCTCAAGCTGATGAAGACGTGATTTGTAACTTCTGGATTATTTCCCAAATCAGAAATAGCGGGCTATTTGGCAATCTCGAGCTGATTAAAACATGCCTAATGTGGTTCACAATCCGATGACTCATCCACTTCATGCACACCACCTCTGTACATGTACATGTATGTTACTTGTATTAAATTGATCATTATAAATTGTTTGTTGGAAGAACCAGCTCACAAAATGTTTGTTAATTACAGGGTATTATTATTTGTTCATTTATTTATTTATCCAGGTCTGTTTGATTGTTGGGATAAAAAAGCATGACATTGTGATTCAATATTAATTATAATTTTCAGGTTGGCCTTGAAGTTGAAATAGTACAATATTTACTGGTACAGAAGTAAACACAACATTCCAGTAGTATGAAGAGAGTGGTCTCTGTAGTTGTACACAGTAGATACTGTACATGTACAGTATGTTTGTACAACATGTACATGTACATGTGTATGTATTTTTTTCTAGAAAAGTTTCACAAAATTGTGGTTACATTTCCTACTTTTTTAAACACAGCATAACTCCAAAGAAAAATAATGACATTTCCATCAGAAATTTTAAATTACCTTCTACCAGTAGCATGGTACCACTACCACTTCCCTCTAGTTTCACTTTTATTAATCATAATTTTGTTGGTACATGTATAAATTAATGCACAAATTTCAATGCCTTTAGGCACCAGGGGAGTGTTTCACACAGGATCCTAAGTAGAACTTAACTCTAAGTTGGACTTAAAAATTATGGAAAGCCATTAGCATCTTTGAAAACATTTTGTAAAAGTTATTGTAAAAGGCATAAAATGTTAATTCAAATCATTCATATTTTCTATCATCAAGGAGATTTCATGTTCTGGATGTAGAATTTATAAAAAGTCTAAAATACTTGAATTTCTGCTTTTGAATATATTTCATTTTAAGGCTCTAATGGCTGTCCATAATTTTTAAGTCCAACTTAGTGTTAAGTTCAACTTAGGATCTTTGTGAAACACCCCCCAGATTTGCAAGAGCCCAACACGTACAGAAACATTGTTCAGGGTTGAGACAATATTTATGCACATTGCACCCATGGTCATGGACCAGACTTGTTATCAATCCATGTTCAAGGATTACATGATGTATGTAAAGTTTGAATAGCATTGAGCTACAAACATTATGTTTTATGTTGCCTTTGGAACCAAAATCTTAGAATCTAAGAATGTGTACATGTCTACAAATATGTTGGACCTACATCTGCATCTATCATGTGCCTGTATCAAGGATCAAGTAAACAAAATAAAAAGACATAAGCACTTTTGCTGTTAATAACCCACAACTTAAAGTTCGTAACAGTTGCTTATTGTAAAATTGAATGATATTAGTGATATCAAGTTTATGTAGCTGATTATTATCTCTTACATGTATATACTTTTCTTACAATAATGATTTACCGTAAATTGCCAATGTTTATTTTTACTTTTGTAGAACAAATCAAGGAAATAAATCAGTAATCAATCAGTAATTCAACTTATTTTTCATACTGTGAAAATGCATACAATTACAAGAGGGTGAAGAAAAAAAACATACACATGTACAATTGTACAGTATGTACTGTAGTTGACCAGTGGTACATTATAAAGAATTAGATTCATATTCAACATAACAATGTACATGTACATGTTACAGAGTGTACATGTACGTTTATACGAATCATGTGGCATGTGCTCTTATAAATTATGCGGGCCATTGTGGGCCTATAATAGATCCAATTCAGCTGGTTTAACTCCAAAAGGTTTGCACCTGCAGACACCAAGCAGCAACCAAAGAGGAAGGTATTGTGGAAATGCACAATAGCAAACCCTCACACTCATAATCATGACTAACATACTAGGAATTCAGACTGTAAATTTGGTTATGGGTTGACTGCGTAGGTGTCAGCTACATGTAGTGTGCATGTGCATTCACTTTTTACTAATACGGTCAATAAATTTGATGGTAATAATGGGGTTCAAAATGTAGGCCTACGTGGCTATGCATACATTGCAATGTACATGTACATGTACTCAAATTTCTTGCTGTTGTCGTTTGTTCTTGATGGATCAGGGTGAAATTTGAAATATGTATAGTATTGGAGGAAAAGGGGAGAACATGACCAGTAGCCTTGGCCTGCAGTGTACTTTTACATTATATAGGTCTATTGTAAATTGTCTCCTGGTCTGACCATCTGTACAGGTACATGTACATGAACATGTACATATGTACATGTACAGTGTTTGAGGTTCATGTACATGTACCTTATTTCAGTGGGTACAAATTTACCCAATGTTGCTTCACAGATCTACTGATTACCTGTATATGGTATAAAAAATATACACCGTCTTGAGAGGTTCTGGTTGAAACTATGGGCAAGAGGTGACTCCGATAGTACTATTGGAGTCACTGAGGCCCATAGTTTCAATCGGTACTTCGTAAAGAAGGCAGGGTTTCCCGATATATTTTGTATCCTGCTTCAATTTTTTATATTTTTTAATGTTTTTTTTAAATTTTTTATTTTAGATTTATTCAAATTTAATTTTTCAAACATTTTTAACATTTTAAAATTATTAGATTTAACAAATTTATCAAAACAATTGATTAAAAAAAGAAAAATATTTAAAAGTTTTACAATGTTAGTAAGATTTTGAAATTGAAAGGAAAAATAACAAAAATATTTTCAACTCCTAAATAGTACTTTTTCAGAGCAACCTTTTTTATGCAGGATATAATAATTATAATTATTATGATTGTTATATTCTCTCAAAACAAATAGATGTATACCCTGTCTTCTTTTCGAAGTATACTGGTTAAAACTATGGGCCTCGGTGACTCCAATAGTATTTGCTTTGGGGCTGTGCCCATCCTCAAATAGTACTATTGGAGTAACTTCTTGTCCATAGTTTCCACCAGAACCTCTCATTTTGTTGGCATCATTTGTGTGGATACTCTACATGGATGTACCTGTAGTCCCCACAGCACCACTACAGTGGATTAACATGTTGTGGAAATTAAAATTGCAAGCAGCTACACTATTCCTTCTGTATTCATTTGCCCTGGGAAAAAAACAACTATGATTTCACTTACAAATGTACATAAATTTACAGAAAAGTATTAGTTTTTCTCAAAGTTTTATCCCCCCCCCCCCCTTTATAAAAATGCAAATTAAGGACATGTATATGTATGTATATAATGATGAAGCATACCTGTATGTAGGACTTTTAAAGAAACGAAAAAATAAAAAAATATTACATTCACTGTAATGAAAATTTCTCTAATAATTTCTAATGGCAGAGACTAACTTGTTTTCCTGTTCAAATTAATAAAATTATGCCCTGGGCAAGCAGATGTGCCTTTTTTTTTCTCAGGTAAAAATAAATCATACTGTCATCGTGAGTTGTCTGCGTGGCAATGTTTTGTTTGCTTATCAAATCAGCTGGGTCAATAATACAAGTACTTTATCAACCCAATTAGAGGGAGAGGTGAATATCACACAACACACATAGAGGACGAAAGATCTCTACATTGCAGTATGCTTTAAAGTAAGGCTTTAAAAATGCTGATCGTGTTTAATCATTCCCATTTTGTGAAGCACTAGAAGCAGTACCCATTTTTATTATTAAAAGTTTCGAGAAATAAATCATGTATATTGCATGTAGTGGTCACTTACTTTTTGCTGAGGTATTACAACGGCCTTTCAAATATTATTTATTTGTACACATACTGTACAGTACATGTATGATGCATGTGTAGTGTAGATAATAATAATAACTCCGCTTTTATATAGCGCTTAATACATCTATGACGTCTCTAAGCGCTTTACAGGTATATTATTAACTCGGTCATTGGATTCAATGCTTGCCCGCACACAATGTGTGCACAATCTCCACTCCCTGGGGAGCATTCCAGCCAGGCGTAAATTAACGCTCTAAACTGTTTGACCAACAATGACGGTCGCATCCTACCGGGTACCCATTTAACACCTGGGTGGAGAGTAGCAAGTGCAGGTTAATATCTTGCCAAAGGATATTAGTGCCGTGCCGGGATTCGAACCCCTCGACCTTCACATCTCTAGTCAAGCGCCTTAAACCACTCGACCACGACACTCCTGTCAACACTACATATTTTCATCTCTTTAATCTTGAGTAACCCATCTCCATGTACAGTGTACATGATACCATGATCATTACCAGGTACCTTATAATAAATTATTATATACATGTACAACTTTTCATCCTTCATTCATTGCCGAATGCAATATGCCACAAGGTAATAATTCCCAGCGAAGCTTTGACTGAGCGTGAAGTCAAGCTGACATAGATTATTAGGTTCCCGCCAGGTTGGGATAAGAATGAACGTCAGTCATGATGCTTGGTTGCCCAGTGACTCTCAATGATGAGAGTATATTATGAGAGACAGAGATGCATTCAGCCAAGACAGGCTACTACTCTGGCAGTGCACAAATATACATACTGTACAGTGTACTTGTAATTATCCCTTTGCAGTAGGCACTGTATACAGTATATTCACATGAAATACAGAAACAGTATGCAGACTATACTTGTACGTAACACAACTCTTTTGAGATGTACATGTACATATGTACATTCATTTTTTTAGCAGTATCTAGTACAGTAAAAAACTGTTTGCTGAAGAAGGGTTTTTATTCATATACTTTAACTCAGAGTTAATGCCTTTTTGCCCTTACTGCCTTTTTGCCCTCACTGCCTTTATAGCAGACGAAATGACCAGATATAAATTGAATGCTGTTATTACATTGTGAGTTCTATAGTTTAGACATTTTTAGGTTTTGTACTATACTGGGCACTCTGCTGTTCTATCATCTATGGATCCATAAAAATGTATTGGAATCCGTAATTTGCTGAAAATCAGGAGAAGGCATTTCATTCAAAAGAATTCTGAGAGGAACAGCCTTTGGTTGAAACTTTGAATATTTTCATCAAGAGTCCCTTGTTGCTGGAACTCTCTTGTGAGGGAGATGTTATTGCATGGTATTGAAATAAATTCATACAGGGAATACCGAAAATACAGGGAATACTTGTACTGTACTACGTGTAGTTGGTTTGTGTTGCTGGTAGAAGGGTCATAGTTTTCTGTGACCTTTTCCCCGGATTTAACCCTCTATAGTGTACATGTACTGTGTACAGTACATCAAAATGGATAGTTTGAAACTTTGAATACCGGTAGTTTTCAAGCAAAACATTTTATTACAAAGAAAGTAGAGCTAACAGTTACACATACATGTACACTACAGTCTACGGTGATGAACAACAATTTAGTACAGCAGTTTATAATTCTACATGTACGTAATCGTAGTTCATTCCATTTTTACCATCTACACTGTACAGATTTTATTTTGACTTTCACTTTGTTTCCCACCTCCCTGCTTTGACTTTGAACTTTGAGGTCGTGTTGTTTTCACTTTTCCAGCATAACAACAATGATGAACAATCATGTGATGTGAATTGTTTCCTTGTTGCTGAAAGGAGATGTTCATGTAAATATCCCTTTGGCTCCAATATCCTTCCGGTGTAAGGTTGTAGCCTTGTAGGATTAATAATTGGCAGAGAGCTGGTGTGAGGCAGAAAGGAAAGGAACATGTACATGTAGACCATGTACATGTATGTGGTTTGGATTAGCTGTCAAAAGTTTCTTGAACTTCCTCCTTATCAGTCATTAGCCTAGTCGGATTCTTCAATGATTAATTCAGGCCTTGCTTGTATGATCAGTATTTGCTTTATCCTGATGGGCATGTGTAATACTCACATATATATTCTATGTAGGGGTCATTCCATGTCAAATCACCCAATGGTTATAACTCAACCATTTTTTATTTTGATAAAACTTAGTGCACTTGGTGAGTGTGATCTCACAGCACCAATTCTCAAATTTAGGTAAATCGGGTGAAGTATTTGGGAGATGCGACCAACCAAATTGTGAAATTTTCGGCAAAAATGGGTGTGGCGGCCTACCGAGAGAGAGAGAGTGGGGGGGGGGACAGTGAGTAGAGCCTGAGAAGGGGGTAGAGGAAAAGATAGAGAAAGAGAGGAGGGGAGAGGAGGGAGGAGAGGGAGAGAAAGCCACACTGTACATTGTACAGTATCTGTACATGCACTTGCAGCAGCTCTACAGACATGGCACAGTCACAAAGAATATTTATTATGTTATGAATATAAAGATTTATTATTTTAAACATGCATGTAAGTGCAGAAATGTATGTAGATGAATTGACTTTCTATATGTACTGTACATGTTTATAATTATGTAGCAAACAATTTATAATACACAATAAGTCCAAGTTGTTTGGTCATTTGTTAATTGTTACTGACTACATTGTACTTGTACTGACACTTAAAGGAAAATATAACAATGAATCTGATCCTGTGGCTGTACATGAGTGTTAAATAAATTTTGTGTTTATTGAGGCTCTTTTAGGATTTAATGTTGTATATTAAAAGTGATATATTTTCTTGCAGCGCTACTTTTAAAATGTATCATTGGGAGTGGTGGTAGGGGGAGGGGGGAGGGGGTTACCATCTGGAGCTCTTGTCAGTTGACAAGAGCTGTCTTGGAGCTTTCAAGAACTCAACCGCTCACCGCTCCCAGGTCTTTTCTTTAGCTGATGTAAATGTATGTACATATGTACTGTAGTAGGACTGTCACATATTCACAAAAAACATTGGTGTACTAACACTGGAAACTGATAATATCAGTAATGCATCAGCTAAAATACCTTGAACTTTCCTAACTATGTTTCGATAGAAAAATTGCAGACATACATGTGCATGCTCTCAATCAAGCCTCACTATGTTTCTTGTTGCTGTTGTTTAATTACTTTGGGGTTTGTTTTTGTTTTTATGGTTTTAACTACATGTACATGTATATGTTCTGTATTATTGCTTAAAAATTATAGGTGCGAATTAATAGTTTATTTCCCCGCTTGAATTTTTGTACACATAATATATAGAGAGTATCATTTGTACCTTTATTCATTTCTGACTTCAAAGTTTGATACTTTGACATTTTTTCCATTGCTTATTATGTTATTCATCTGTATATTTTAGCCTGTACTGTAAATTTAACACCCCAATTGAATTTTCCTGCATAATTATATTGTTACATAATTTGTTATCATTTCTATCTTTACAGGTGTAAGTCAAGCATTCACTTCTCCCTGCATTTGGTATGGATGCTGGAAGCCTACATGCCGGACTTGAACTATCCCTCCCGCAAGCAGTCCAGAGGAGCCAAGCTTCGCAAGCAGATTCTCTCCGAGGAACTCCGCCCTAAGGTGAAGCGAGAGTCGCTCTCTCTGACGGCGTCGCAGTACCCACCGGTGGACCTCCACAGTCCGACATCAGTGGTTTCCCCCAAGAGGACCCATTCAAGATCCAGATCAGACGCCACAGCAAGTAAGCAAAACTTGTAACGCTGTTATCACCTCCTAGCAATATGTAGATAATAATAATAATAATAATAATACTCAGTTTTTTACGCTTCCAAAGGTGGGAGATTATTATTACCCCGGCTTCAGCTGTGCTGCCATTACGGCACTCTAGCATTTCAAGGAATTCATTTATCATTTATCATTACCAGATTTTTGTATACAGTTAGTTGAAAATGATATTTAAAAAATAGCAGTGCCTTAATCAAATAAATAGAAATCTGATAACTATCTTGGAAATGAAGAGGTTAATAGGAAAATGATATTAAATTCTTTTTACCTTGTGTTATTGTGGACTTGTGTGTGTGTGTAATTGGGTTTTTACAGACGTGTATCAATCAGATATGATTATTTACGTCTGGGACCGACCTTTAACGTCACCATCCGAAAGACGTGACTCAGTTTCGAACCTGCGTCCTCGGCTGAATCAGTTTGTAACTTCCACTGTTAGGTGGATTACAGGCGCACGCCACAACGCCTAGTTGTTTACCGGTAGTTCATATTAACATTTTAATACACATGTAATATACAGTGAAAAGTAGTTAAAAATTCAACAAAATTATGTGAATTAATATGTTATACTTATAAGAACCAAAAAAAAATAAAGAAATTTTAAGATTTATTTGCACATCAGCTTTGTATCCTTAAATTTAGTGTTCAACTTCATCACCAATTGTTCTTGTCTTCTCATTCTTAGCAATCACACCAGAAATAGTGGGATCATTACGCCAAGGAGACATGCGTTTGGGGGATCTCACATCCGGTAGAGCCTTCGACAACCAGTGCAACTGTTTTGACAGCTCCGAAAACAAGCTCAATGAACTAACAGGACGCCCTCAGGCAGTCATTGAGTGCCAGTGTCAGGTAACGCCCCCCCTCCTGTTTTGCATCACTTTATTTTGAATATGATATTTCTGTTATTTACCATAATTTCAATATTTGATGATCGGGGGCCCCCAAGTATAACAGTATTTTAACTAATGATGGGGCTACCCTGTTGAAGTAAAACGAAATAAATAAATAAAATATGAGGATGCTGTTGATCAAAAATATATTATAACAAGAACCTATCAGACTGTTTTCTTGTCTGAATGCATTTGTCCTGTACAAGAATCAAATTTTTGATGACAGTAACTTGAATGTGAAGGTGGAGTGCCTTGAAGTACTTGGTATAGTTTGAAATGTTAATGTTGTCTTTCCTCTCTGTAATCAATTCAGGCCCAAGACTGGCACCCATGTTGGAATTCCTCAAAGCTTTGATGGGTATCGGTAAGAAACTACAGGGTTTGCCCTCCAGAGAATTGAGAAGTGAGTATTTGTTGAATGACAATTTGCATTAAGTAATTATAGAACCCCGTTTTAGAAAGTTGATTCAGATTATTCTGTATCTTTGTATTCTTTCATTGTGAGCCCTGATTTATCAAGGTCTCATGAGAAAAACAAAGTTTTCTTGGTCCCAAGGAGTTTATTAGGGCAAGATTCCACACTTTGACATTTCCTTAATGATTAATCACATATTATTAAACACTTATTAAAAGATAAATTCACTGCAATGTCATTTGCCTTTCGGTTATTCATTTCTCACTGCATCCCTGTTACACACTTCTGACGTTTTAAGATAATTTTGTCTCTGCTCCTTCTTACCTTTAAGCGAGCCATTTGTTTTCTGAGCTTCAGAAGTTAAACCTGAATCTCCCAGCGAGGATCTGGGTTCCCTCAACCGCCTCCAAGAACCATCACGTCGTACGCATTCCACATACTGCCGGGGTAGTCCTCAACTCTAAAGACAAGGTCAGTATCTCTCTCTCTCTCTCTTTCTCTCTCTTTCTCTCTCTCTCTCTCTCTCTTTCTCTCTCTCTCTCTCTCTCTCTCTCTCCATCTCTCTCTCTCTCTGTTTGTCTCTGTCTCTCTCTGTCTCTTTCTCTCTCTCTCTGTCTCTCTCCAGCTCTCTCTGTCTCTTTCTCTCTCTTCTCTTTCTCTCTCTCTCTCCTCTCTCTCTCTCTCTCTCTCTCTCTCTCTCTCTCTAGGTGCCGTATCTGCCGACTTTGGCGATCATGGTATCCCACCACTCGCTATTTCTAGCCTCCACAAAATAGTTTTTGATGTTTGGTCACCTATAAGAATAGTAGGAGGGGATCATAGCTTAGAAATGAAAAGTCTTCTCATGTATGTCATGGAATTAAAATTTGAACCTGTCATAGGCCCTTATACAGTGAAACCTGTGCATAGAGACTGATCTAGGAAGACAAGAAAAAGGGTTGTTATAGTTAGATGGTCTTCCTGTACAGGTTAATTTAGTACACGTTTCAGTGCAACCATTTTCAAGGGGAACAAACAAATGTGGTCTTTATAGACAGGTGGTCTTCCTGTACAGGTTTCTTTAGTACATGTTTCAGTGAAACTGTTTTCAAGGGAAATAAACAAAATGTGGTCTTTATAGACAGGTGGTCTTTCGGTACAGATGGTTGCTAAAGCAGGTTTGACTGTATTTAAATTCATGCATACGTCTTGTCATTCTTCGCCACCTCAGGCCCCGTATCTCATATACGTCGAGGTACTAGACTGCGAGAACAAGCACACGTCACCCTCCTAGAAAACACACTGAAACCGTTTTCAAGGGAAACACAAAAACGTGGTCTTTATAGACAGGTGGTCTTTCTGTACAGGTGGTTGGTATTTAAATTCATGTATACACCTTGTCATTCTTTGTCACCTCAGGCCCCGTATCTCATATACGTTGAGGTACTAGACTGCGAGAACAAGCACACGTCACCCCCTCCCGGCCAAGATCTTAGAAAACACACTGCGGTTCACCAAGTCGGAGGAGAATTTGAGCAGGTATTTCCATGGTGAATTGGCCCCGGCTACTCACACACCGCCCACCACGTACGCGGTTTATCACATCAATGATTCCGATCATGAATGCTGGTCACAGGAAGACGATGACATACTTCAGGTAAGATGGATGTACAAATTTTCTTACCATTTAAAGATAAAGTTGAGTTCTGGTCATGCGATTACATTGTGGAATCGATCAGAAAAGGTTGATCATCTAGCATATAAGTATTGGTGTGTACTTCAAGGTTTATCTGATGTTCTTCCACACTTGCATAATAACAGTGATATACGCTCACAAATTTTGTTTCACCTCTTCCCAGAACTCAACCTTCTCTTTAAAGCCCTACTGTCCTACTTGTAGCTACTTGCTCCCTCTACATGTATATAGAAAACTTCCCCAATTAGTTCCTGTTGGTCCTCAATGATCCTCTTTTTCTTTTGTTAGTTAAGAGCTGAGTTAATGAGGTAGCCACCTGTCAGTGACCTCGCTGTGTGGTCTTATCCCTTCTGGCCCAGTAGTATTGATGATCTTTAATGTCTAATTACATTTTTGTTGCATGTCTACTCAAATTGAAAATCATAAATGTGCAAATGAATGATATTTGTAAAGGTTTTGTGTAGGACCAGTACTTCCAAAATACATATTTCCATGCTCTAAACATTTCTGATCGCCAAACTGTAATGTGTGTTATTTTCATCCCACTAGCCTACATGTTATTATACTAGTGGGACTGATTACTGTGAGAGATATTTTACTCTTCAAATTGCCTTTTCCTGGCAATCAATAACACATGACTCGTATCCTTTCTGAATACTTTCCTGTCATCCGAATGATGACATATCATTACTACTGTAGGAAATACAGCTGTTTCTTCCCCCCTCCCCCCCCCCCCCCCCCCCCCCCCCCCCCGCAAATTGGGGAAATCGACAATCATTCATACCAGGCTCCCTGGACAGGAGCATTATCCCTAAATAGGGCTGTTTATTGTCATAGGTACATCTGTAGAAACTACATTTTATGATTGTTTTTGTGGGTGTATTTCTGTAGATTTTTTTTTTAAAAGGTACATGTACATGTGTAAACCAGTTCTGGTCATGCGATTGCATTGTGAAAGAAACGTTGTGGAATCGATCAGAAAAGGCTGATCATCTAGCATATTAGTATTGGTGTGTACTGCAAGGTTCTTGAATCATCAAAATGATAAGAAATTTGGCCCAGTCTTGGTAAAGTTGCAATCACTGTACACAGAAAGATGTATATGGGACTAAGCTATATCTATCCAGTCCGGATAGATATAATAATTTACCAAATATGTCAATTAGTAGGCGGTTTCCCGGCAAAATTTGTATCATCACGTATTAGTCAAAACAAATTCTTTCACATGATTGGTAATAAGAGCTTCCATTTCATTTTTTGAGAGGGGGGGCGCTTCCAAAACTGGTCTATACCTTTAAGCAATTTAAATTGAATGGGGTTGGTAGTGCAGCCTGAAAAACAGAGGATGCTGGGTAAGCGTAAAACATAAATTTATTGCAAATAGTGCAAGATTGTCATGTGAGAAAATGTATGTGGGCTCCAAGATTTAAAAATAATCCAAACCATCAATAAAAAAACAATTCAGTGTACAGTTTTGCTTCTACAATATGGAATAATATACCATACTCAATTCGAAGAATAGAAAATCTGTCAACATTAAAAAAAATAACTGAAGACCACCAAGCATTTAAGTCTTTTTCCTATGTTTTTGACATTATAAAGCGCTATTATACTTCTTAGAGTGTAAGAGTAGATATGACTATTATTATTATCAGTGTAATCCTCTCAACTTTTGCCAAGCGAAAAAAAGGCATGTTGCTACAAGTCTGAAACTTGGAATTGAATGCATGATTGTAAGAGATATCCATGTACACTGTACACATACCTGTTAATCCAGTGGAATTAATAGCCCTACTACAGCTTTGTTCAGACCAAAATATGAAAGAAAGTGACATGAGTGGGTGTCGATTATAATCAATATTCCATGATAATTGGTCAATGTATGGGACATCTTTCACTTTGAATTTGCCAAAATACCAATGTGATACAATTTTTTAAGTGGCTATGTTATACAATTGAAACTTATTTGAAACTCTCCTGTTCCACTCTCTCTCCCAAAAGCAATACTCGAGCTACTCGAAGAAGTCCAGCTCCAGCGATACGATATCTCAGTTCTCTCACGAGAGTGTGACGAGTACCGACAGCAAGGAACCAGTTTATATCGCTGCCGGAGACATAAGGAGGAGGCTTGCAGAATCCCTGAAAGCACCTTCCACCACGTTCAAGGTGAGAAGGATGGTGTTTTTTAGTGATGAAGGGGAGGTGATAGAGATAACGATGGAGATGGTGTTAGTGGGGATGATGATGATGATGATGGTAATGGTGATGCTGGTGATGATGATGGTGAGGGTAATGGTGTTGATGATAATGACGGTGGTGGTGATGATGATGAGGGTGGTGGTAATGGTGATGCTGGTGATGATGATGGTGAGGGTAATGGAGATGGTGATAGTGATGGTCAGGTGCTGCTGATGGTGGTGGTGGTGGTGGTGGTGGTGGTGGTGATGGTAAAGGGTAATGGTGATGAAGATGGTGAAGGTGATGGTCAGATGAAAATGAAGGGGATGGTGATTCTGGTTCGGTTGGTTAATGCTTTAGTAAAATACTGAACCTGGCAGCCTGTTTTTGTTTATACACATGTGATTATGAAACCAATGTTGTTCCATGTCTCGTCTCACTTTACAGCATGACCCTGAGGACCCGTCAGCCTCCGCACTGAAGGAGCCATGGGATGAGAAGGAGAAACGCATCCGGCAGTCGTCGCCATACGGCCCACCTGCCTAACTGGCGTCTCCTCTCTGTCATTGTCAAGTGTGGTGATGACCTGAGACAGGAGCTCCTCTCATTCCAGTTCATCACACAACTACAGGTACGGGCTGCTTAATAGTGATGATGATAAAGGTGGTTTAATTTTACCTGACTGCTATGAAAGCTACTGCTACTGTTTCTGATTTGTTTTTGTCTTGTTTAATTGTTTGTTTTTTATTGTCTGTCATGTTTTTTTTTATTCCATAATTGTTTTCTTCAAAATTAAGTTATAAATGTATAAAGTTCAATTATTAATGTGCGAACCTACACGTAAAAAGCATTGCTTTCAAGTAGGTTCGTTGTTTTTTCATTTCCTGTTAACAAATCATTTTGCATTACAATGACCAAAAACAATGTCAAAGATATTTCAATGCTCACTTCTGTTATATCATTACGTTTATTATTGTTTGTCATTGTTTATATTATGTGAAAAGAAATGAAAAATAAATTCGCTCTGTATAGAGCTACTACTAAAGCATGTATATGCTTGTACTGTAAGTAAGCAACCAGGAGACCAACGGCTGTAATTCCTTTCCGGGTGACTTGTTAATGAGGATTAATGACTTGCCAAAGGGTATTGACTTAGTTTCGAACCTGTGACCTTCCGGTTACAAGACCATTACTCTACCACAGAGCCAACGCCCCTCCTGGCAGCAGTGCCATCACTTTCTTTCATATTGCACCTCTCTCTGTGTCACATGCTTACGTTTTATGAACTCTCTGTGTATCATTTTGCGGTGATCCAACTTATGCCCCGGGTTTCAATTCGTAAGAGAAAAAGTTTTAGGGTGAGGGTTGTAATTCGGATTTGACTGTAGATTACGTTTAGGTAAAGGGATAGAGCTGGTTCCAAAGTTGAACTAGGACTTTGGTTAGTACTAGATAATGACCATGGAGCAATTGCTGCCAGAGAATGTGTCGTATAACCTTGCTTTACATTGTGAATTGTTTTTTTGTGCTTTTGTTCTTCTGTTCATGAGTTTGTGAGCAGTGAGAATTTGATATATCTTCACCTAAAGTAAATATTATTAATTACTATGATACTGAATTTATTGCTTGTCAAACTACACGAACGTGTTGAATACAAGAAGTATGTTTATATTAGAAACAAATGCAGTTACAAGTTGTACTGATATAATATACCTTTCTTTATTTGTGTATACATTGTACCTGCAATTAAAACCTTTACTACATGTTAATTTGGGAATAACCAATGTCTTGCATCGATCTACACCTGTCCCACGCAGAACATCTGGAGACAGGAGCACGTCCCGCTCTGGGTGCGTCCCTGCAACATCTTGGTGACGTCCAACAACAGCGGCCTGATCGAGCCCATCATCAACGCCATCTCCCTCCACCAGGTGAAGAAGAACAGCAAGAGCACGCTCCTTACTTACTTCCATCGGGAGTTTGGCGGGCCCAGCTCAGAGAACTTCCTCACCGCCCAGAAGAACTTTGTGCAGAGCCTTGCCGCCTACTGCTTGGTCTGCTACCTGGTTCAAGTCAAGGACAGGTAAGGACTGGTCCAGTTCCCCTTTCGTAGAGGTGTCAAGGTCTAGGTGATTTTGGATTGTGGATCGCATGGTCTGCAGTTCGAGTCCCGTCGCAGCACTAATGCAGGGATGCCAGTTTTCAGGCCAGGGCGAGTTATTTTCAGACCATAGTTTAGGATTTTTTGTGTACAAAATAGCTCATTCTAGGTAATTTTCAGGCCCTCTGATCAATTCTAACTGGCATCCATGCTAATGTCTTTGGCATGACATTGTTCTACCTTTGTCTCTCTCCACCCAGTTGTTATTGGGTCCCGGTAGGAAGGAATTCCTTGAATGGTGTAAGCTCCAAACGTGGTAGCCTAGCAGAGCAGGGGTAATTTGGGCACCTTGAGGCACTTTGCGTAGTGGATTTGTGCGCTATAAAGATAATATTATTATTATTGTTCATTAACCCCTGAGAGCACCTTGTAGGACTTTATGATTGTACCTGCATCAAACTAATGCTTGTTGTTTTAGTGCTACTATCATGTGCACATAACCTGTATATTTTTCGTAATGTGTTGAGTTTATGAATGCAGTACTGCAGACCGAGTGATATGCCACTCTGTTATTGGTCAAAGGTCATAAATTCCAGCATATAGATCAATCAAAACACTTCGGAAGACAAAGGCTTCAAGATTTACCATGACATTTTAAAATAAAAATAGAACTAATACCCTTGTGTTTTTATGTTACAACAGGCACAATGGTAACATCCTCCTGGATCCTGAGGGCCATATCATCCACATTGACTTTGGTTTCATCCTCTCTTCTTCACCCAAGAACCTCGGCTTTGAGGCCTCTCACTTCAAGCTCACGCATGAATTTGTTGAGGTAAGGGCCAAATGCATCTTTAAAATTGGTGTGGCGTGTAAATGTGCCCCTCTTGTTCAAAAACTTAGTTGTAGAATGATGGTAAAACCCTCTGTCCCTCAGATAGGACTTTGGGTTGAGGGAATCACACTCTCGGCACATGGAGAACTTTAATGCCTTAGCACAAGTAAAATAAAAATTATATTAGAGAATTCCAACTTAATTATATAATAAAAATGATTAAATTAAATGAATCCCATCATGAAACAAAAATGAAAAATGTATTTAATTTTCATATAACTTTGTTTACTTACTTGAAAAATTATGGTAATTTATATGTGATGAGGAGGCTTACAATTGGCACTCCATAAATCAGTGGACTCCTTACCCACTTAGCTGGACTAAACTTAGTACTCGTTTTTGATTACCAGTAATAGTTTCTTCCCCAGGCACAAGAAACTGCTGAATAATCAATTATAAATGTTCACAATGCTGATAACAATAAAACAAACCTTCCCGACCTTGTTTTGTTGTCTCTGTACAGGTGATGGGTGGAGTTGGAAGTGACATGTTTGAATACTACAAGATTCTGATGTTACAAGGGTTAATAGCAGCCAGGAAACACATGGACAAGCTGGTTCAGCTGGTGGAGGTGATGCAAGGTACTGACAAGGAATACTTCTGTTGAACAGGATGATTGTTTATAGTGTTGATAATGGTACTGTTGATGATGATAATGATGGTTACGATGGTGAATATTAGTGTTGATAATGATGCTGTTGATGATCATGATGATGGTTATGATAATGTTGAAAATAATGACGATGATAATGATGATAAAAACAATGATAACGGTTATGATGATGTTGATAATGGTCAAGAAAGTAATGATGAAAATAGTAATGATGACGGTGATAATGGTGATGAAGATAAGGATGAAAATGGTTATGATGATGATGATAATGGTGATGAAAATAATGAACAAAATGGTAATGATGATGAAAATAATGATGAAAAAATAGTCATGATGATGATGATAATGGTGATGAAAATAATGATGAAAATGGTAGTGTTGATATTGATGTACTGGTAGAAATGAGGAGAATGGCATTTACAATCACTAATTACCTGTTTACAGGATCAAAACTAGCCTGTTTGGTGAAAGGTGATAGTTCGTCTGTGAAGGCCTTGTAGAAGAAGTTCCACATGAGCCTAATCAAAGAACATCTTCAGTTCTGTGTCTATAGTATAGATATAATGACTGCTGTGAGAGGAATAGTTGTTTTATAGGCTGCAGGAGTGACCATTGGTTGTCTCTTTAAGGGAATATCTAAAATCATGACTGCTATTTCGACTAATCAGATGGCTAGATTTCTAAAGAGAGGTATAACATGACTTAGTTCAGCTTGCACTCTTTAACTGCAATCAGTCAAAGAGCTATGGCATTTGGAAATACAGATCTCTCCCTAATAATAACCTCCTCTGCATGTTGTTTCCCCTTGTCTTTTAATTGTGAGTATCGATTCATGTATCCCTGTATTTTTCCTTTCCCTGTTTTAGCATGTATTTGTATTTTTATAAACTTTACTGTAGTTAATTACATGTATGTCATTTGTAGTTTAAGGAGCCTATCCACAACAAGCTCTGCTTTTCCATAGGCTCCGCCACTATATCTCCTAAGTTTAACTCAATGGTCAATATTCTGAATAGTGTGTACCCGTATTGTATGTACATGTATATTATAAACATTTTCAATATGTTGTTACACTCTTTGTAAAATGAGATATTGTGGAAACCAATAAACTATCTATCTATCTATACAGGATCTGAGCTGGCCTGTTTCAAGCAAGGTGCCAGTACGGTGAAGGCCATGAAGGAGCGATTCCACATGAACCTTACCGAGGAACAGCTCCAGCTCTGGGTACAGAACATGGTGGAGTCCAGTATGCATTCTCTCACCACCAGGTTGTACGACGGTTTCCAATATCTCACCAATGGCATCTTCATCTAGACTTCTCTCTGTAAACCAGAATGCTTGTTTGCTGCATAGCCATAAGGACTCTTCGCTGACATCATAATATGCGTTGGTGTAGTGGTTCATTCACTTGACTCTCAAGCCAGGAGTTAAGCGTTCAAATCCCAGCCCAGCGATAACATCCTTTGGCAAGACATAGATGCACATTTGCCACCTCCACCTGAAGATCAATGGGTTCCGATGCGCTAGAACGCTACATGTACGACCGGGGTGACTATGTTGGAGCACCAGGAGTCATACGGTGAGGGACTTGCGTGATATAGAAGAAACCACCATTATTATAATTAATTCAAACAGGGTCGTCCACTCTCATATCAGGTTAGATTAAGAATGAGGAGCATGAAGTATGAAGGGCATGTCTAGAGTTAGAGTGTAAGAGGTCAAACGAGGTCCAATGTAATGGTCAGTGTGCAGGGCCAGGGTTCTTAGCAATCCTGCAAATCGGGGGAAACCTGGTACATAAATGATTTCCTTCTTTTATTTCCCTGTCGCAGAAAAGTCAGGAAATTTCGAGGAAAATCCGGGGGAAAATCAGAAAGTGTTATTGGCCTCACATGAAAGCAGTGAGTGTCTTATTTGTCTTGTGTCCAAATAACATATCCACTGGGTTTTATGGTAGTTTTATGGGTTTTTAGTGTGTAAAATACCTCCTTTAATGATGTTGGAATTTCGGAGCCCCCATTTTGGAAAGACCATGGAGAAATCAGGGAATTTTGTTCTCAAGGAATGCAAGGAACACTGTGTTCATGTAAGAAAGACATGCAGACAGTTGGGGCAAAGATATGCCTTTACAGTCCATGACTAGTTATGGAACTTGGTGAGATTAGAACAAGAATACTCCCCAGCCAGTAAGTTCTACAAGAGAGAGAGCTCCTTTTGTGAGTTTTGAATCTGTTGAATACTTTGCCTTTGATACCTGGGGTTGGAATCTATGGAAAGTGAGTGTGTTATATCGAAATTAAATCATACATCGGTAGCTGTCTGCAGGAGGTTCAAAAGAGCTATATATTAGCAATGGCAGTAATGGGCTTTTAGCGGACATCTGACAATTAACAGGTTATTAGTAGAAAGGTGATGCAGTGAAAGTATGATTTCAGGAACAACATAAATTTGGAGAAGCTTCAAGACTTGAGTTTCTCTGCTTCAATTTGTAGATCACTGAAGAAGAATAAATTTTGAAATGTATGCTGAATACTGAGCTGTCATTGGGGTATTTGTAATGTCATTTAGAGAGATCAAGACTTGATTGTCCGTTTACCATATGGATCAATGATGAATGAATTTGAAATGTTTAATAGCTAAACACTCGGTTCTTAATGGGGTGTTTGTAATGCCATTTTGAGAAACTTCAAGACCTGAGTGTCCGTTTAATATACCAGTATGGATCAATGAAGAAGAAAAAATGAATTTGATATGTTAGCTGAACGCTCAGTTGTTAATAGGGTGTTTGCAATGTAATGTTGAGAAACTTCAAGACTTTGGTGTGTGTTTCATACATGGATCAATGAAGAGGAATGAATTTGAAAGGTAAGCTTATAACTGATTGGTCAATGGTGCGTGTGTGTACCTAGAAAGTGTAAGATTGGCTAGATGAAGTTAGAGCAGCTGTCGAGATTTCAAATGAGCTTTGGAAATGGACCAATACGATGAAATTGATTCATCCTGTGCATGCATGACTTTTTTTCCTCTTTCTTCTTGTAGATGCCCTGTCGATGCTTCTGAGTCAATTAAAAATAAAATCATTGTTGTTCTTTTAATCATTACTATAACATATAGGGACGTGGATGTGGATAACAGGGACAGACATTTTAGCAAGTTTTGTTTTCTTGATGATTAACACAAGTCAGGCTCGGTACAATCCTTGTTTGCACATGCATTGCCCGCTCAGTTTTATGTGTCGTTAAATTCACATCTCTATAATCACAAAATTCACAAAAATAATGGATTATACTGTAGTAGTTCTTCTGGGGCTCAGTATTCATTGTGACATGTGCTGTTGGTTGCTCTGTGCTTTTTAACAGTGGCATCACTAGAAGGGGGTGAAAGGGGGAACCTCCCCCTCCCCTTCCCCTTCATATTTTGTGTTGGCTTGAGATGCCTCTGGGGATGACATTAAGTGCAGAAGGATCAGGTTCTCATTAAACGTTTACTCATTGTTGCTTTGCATCGTAACCGCATCCCGAAGTACAATCGTATACTGGAGTTTACCTCTGTTAGTTACAGAACAAAGAAAGATGAATCTAGCCATACTTTTAAGTTAGTTGATGTTTCCAAATCGACCAATTTGATTTCATGTTGTAGAGATGTATATTGACAACATGTGTGGCCTTTATTCTGTATGTGTACGAGTGTAGTATTATGTATTTCTTGCGAAATTTGAACTATTGTCTTCTGTTTCTTTGATTTAGAAGTATATATGTACTAAAAATATGCACACGAGTGTGTAATTGTATCTAGATGTACGGGATCTCTCTCTCATTCTGCTGTCCGTTCTCTCCCCTTGTGCTGTACAGGGTATAAGTTATACAATACAAGATGGCAACTCTACCCCCCCCCCCCTTTCCCCCTCTGTGTGTGTGTGTGTGTCTCTCTCTCTCTCTCTCCCTCTTTCTCTACCCCTACTCTCTGAGATAGCTATCTCTATGAAAAGAATTGTTTAACCTGTCACTATCATAGGACCCAGGCCAGTAGCGTTAATAAGATTGGCTACAGCTTTCTTATAAACATTGTTTTTTAAAGGAAGAAAGAAATATGGATCCTATAGTGTAATATGGTATGAAATATTAAGCTATTGAAAGTAACCTACATCATTGTGGCATGTATCAACAATTATATTTAATTTTCTTTTGTTTGAATTAATGATTAAGAATTATCTTGCCGAAAACCTATATTTTTGTCAACGAGGTAATTGCTACAGAAATATTCTTTATAGTTGTACCATCACTTATGTCATTGTATCTCGGCTTCTTTGTACTGGCTATTTATATTTGAGTATATGTGTGTTCATAGCACATTATATCTTTAGATTTGTTTTGAAGATAGTGTGCTATTATAGTAGAGTCTGATTTATTTTGCTGTTAATTCCAAGTTTAATTTCATCGTCTTAGTTTGAGATAATTTAAGAAAATAGAGCAACCTCTACTGAAATATTTTAATTACTGAGATTTTGCAACTTTTCAGTTTACCCAAAAGAGGCCTCAAAAGAGGCCTTTGCTTCATCTCATGTAAAATGAACATGCTTGTGATCTGGCGTCTTTTCTTTTCCTTTTGAAAATGCCATATTGTTTGGAATATATTTTGCACGTGCACTGTATGTTTGACCAAAGTCAACCGTGGCAGATTTATTCCATTGGTCGACCAAGAGTCTAATTTTGTTTGCTATTTAAAAAACAGTGTTAGCAAAAGAGGTTTTACCGTACATGTAGATCTACAATTCTTGGTTTGCATGTCAATGGAGTCATTGTGAAATTGGAAGCAAATGTAGGAAATTGTTGCAAAACATCATTTGCTAGCATCACTTTAATAGCAAGCTCTAAAAAAAAGTGTACCTATACTACTGATTGGCTCACAGTTGCACCTTTTTTGCATACCTGTAAAGGCAGCCTGGCCTTGGCTGCAGCAATGTAAGGTCCCATATGAATGGCATGCAAAATGCCCAGCCTTCCACAATGGTGACTATTCTTTTGTTGTGAGATCTAGGATGTGTTATAACCAGGGGATGCCAGTTTTCAGGCAATAGCCTGAATTCTCGCTACCCCAAATAGCGATTCTGCCGAGATCCGGGGAAAATCCTGAAAAACGCATTGCATTATGGGATAGCTTTTCGACATTACAGCTTCCTGTGCAGGCGTTCGTGATCACAACCCTCTCTTTCACGGTAGAGTTTAACGGCCTTTTGTGCTAAAGTCACTAATTCTGCCCGAAGCTTTCCATTGCATATTATAATCTGTACAAATTACACTGATTGGCATCGATTTTAGCGTGCGTGAAAACTCTGCACAGCGAACACAGGCGCTAGCGCCAGCGGGATGGGACTCTATACCGGAAGTTGTAGTGACGACCCGAGAGAGTGAAAATTACCTCGTCTCGAGAATTTCGAGATTTTCGTACCTATTTAGGGTAGCGAGAATTCAGGCCCTGTCTAGTTATATTCAGACCATAGTTTAGGCTTTTTTGTGTACAAACTAGCTCATTCTAGGTGATTTTCGGGCCCTCTGATCAATTCTAACTGTCATCCCTGTGTAACAAGTTCACTAGCTTTAGGCAGCTTTAATAGCAAATGTAGTGGTAACAGGCAAGAAATGACTCTACCTACCGGTAAGCATAATTGATAAAAATCCAAATTTTATCATAGAGAGGTGAAACAACATCATTAAGATATGGAGCTACATTTATAGTAAATATCTGTGCTACCTTGATTAGGTATCTAGATATATGTCAAACAGGAAGTTTTTATTCACCGACATCACCAACTATTATACCTATTATGTTCTGGGCCCCATTTCACAAAACTTGTCATCAGTGACAAATGACAGTTTTTGTTATAAGCTACTGAAACCCTTGCTTCTGATTGGTTATCAGCAGATACGTCACTGATTTTTGTCATTGAAAAAATGCTTTGTGAAATGGGACCCGGGACACTGCTTTTTAAATGAAGCTAGAATGTATCTTTTAAGGATCAATAATTCCTTCACTCAAAATCTAGATTCAAACTACTACTACACCTCTTCTCAAATGTCACTGTACCAATAGGTGTATGTGACTCTGTGTAATATATTGAGTGAAAATTGCAATACAAAGTACCTTTTGGTCTTCATTGTCTATTTTTGTCTTCTCCATCTTTAATAGCTGCATGCGTTTAGTGTTCACTTCATTTGTATAAATAGATTATATTTGCTTTGTAATTGTGTTATCTATGCAATAGTGTTAGTAATATGATAGGTCATCCAGTATGGATCAATGTTTTATTGATTTTGCTATTTTTTGTGGAAAGGCGTCGACCAGAACATGTCCCAGGACTGCACTTCTGGGCGATTTCCATGCAGTGTGCCCCCCCCCCCCCCCCAAATTTCATAAAAAAATGAAATTTGTGTTGATTAGACCCTTAAATAGTGGTGCGTTTTGCCATCACCACCATTGGTCATCAAGAAATTTTACACTCATGTATGAAATACACTGTATATGGATAAATGTCATTTAAATTTAATTAAATGTCAGTCTAATGTTAGGGAAAGGGAGAAGAGGGGCCTTTTGGCATTATATTCTGACTAATTCTACTAATTTATTTGTTGATTATTCAAAGTCTATTTCTCTCAGCTCAAAGTAGATCAATGTATTTTTGAAGTTATGTAGCATTCGAGTTTGCCTAAAGAAATGTTGAATATGTTCAAAGGACTTGCAAAGATGTGTGAATTTGTGACCATTATAGATACAATCATGATAGGGACAAAAGGTCATTTCTGATGTCTTTTGTAAATCTATAGTCTTCAAATATTGTATAAATACATGTATGTAATATGAACAGAATAAAAGGATACAAAAATAAAGTGTATTATATGTATCAATAATAACACATTGAATACCGAGTTGTCATTCAGTGTTCAAGGCCTGTACAGACCTAATCAATAGTGATACGGTAAGGATAAACTATGTACCGATAATGATAACAATGAAAGTAGTCGGACCTAACTAATTTTGGCATCAATGAAATCTTTGGTTCCATCAATGAAACGCAGGATTCCTTCTGCCACTCTCAGCAAAATAGCACTATTGCAGTCACATTGGGCCTACAGTTTTCATGAGAGCCCTCAAGACGTGTATATTTGTATACTAGTCGTGTCCTTATAATTGATGATCCTTGTTTAGCATAAATTGCTGAGGTCTGATCTCCAATTCATTTTCCACATAAACCACTGGGGGCAATTTGGGAACAGTTCATAGTGACAGTTAATATTACTATTTTATGTCGGACGAGACCTGTAGCTTCTTCTGCGGAAGGCAATGAAGGCATTCTGAAACAGTATTACATTTTCTTTATGTTTTTATTACAAATATTCAAGAAATATTTACAATATGTACAGTTGAGCAATTACAATGACCATCCCTCTGCAGTGTTCAAAGCTATTTTCCTACTGCAGTAAATCTTGCTCCACATACATGTACAAACCTAATAAAATGGTATTTTCTCATGAGATCCCTATTTAGAATTTTTTGAGACAAAAAACAAAACAAACATAGATTGGCAATTCATCTTGCAAATTGCTATACATTGCTATTTTGACCACAGGGCAACAAATTTGTTCATTCATGTTTAAAATAGAACAGAGTAGTTTTCATTGGCGAAACATTATTATTTGTAAGATGGCCTCTAGAAAAATAGGTACATCTTATGCTTTGCAAAATGTAGCTAGGAATATCTCATTGCTGTTTGGGGAACAAACATTCTAAAAGCGAAAGGAAAAGGCTTTAACTTGTCATTTCTTCCCAAATTCTTTGCAATTCCTATTTTTTCTCCTGTTTATTCTGATGTTCTTATTCCCATCGACTAATTTCATAACCACAGATAGAGCATATGGGACATAAACTCAACACCCTCTAGTACAATAAGCATCATTCTCTCCTCATTAATAGATAACATTTTTTACATCTTATCAACTCATAATGTACATTTGAATAAAACGTCCCATGTCACTCATTAAACAGGATGAAGGGAGTAGATTCCTTGCATGATTGTTCTCTTCTCTGAAACAATTCATCCACTTTCACAAGAACTGTCTTTATCACAAGAGCTGTCGTCATCCGGAAGCAAGATGATTTCCTGTGGGTAATGTCCTGAGCTTGAAAGATAGGCAGCAAGGTGAGATGAAAAAAAACAGGACCATCCAATCAATGCTCTTCTTCAATGATCACATGCTTCCATCAATGCAGTAGATTTTGTATCAAGAGTTCCGATTGGCTAATATCCTCACAAGATCTCTCCCAAGTAGATTTGCTTGTCACTTGAACAGGAGAGGACTGTAAAAATAGATATAAATATAAAAATGTTTGCATCAATACTTCTACATAAGAAAATTGAAAAATACAGTTATAGCACCAGGGGGTGTTTCACAAAGATCCTAAGTTCAACTTATCTCTAAGTTGGATTTAACAATTCATGGAAAGCCGTTAGCATCTATGAAAATATTTGTAAAAGTTATTTCAAAAGGTATAAAATGTTGATTCAAATCATTCATATTTGCTATTATCAAGGAGATTTCATTTCATTGATGTGGAATTTATAAAAAGTCTAGAATACTTGAATTTTCGCTTTTGAATATATATAATATTTAAAGGCTACAAATGGCTTTCCATAATTTCAAGTCCAACTTAGAGTTGAGTTTGACTTAGGATCTTTGTGAAACACCCCTTGAACCAAATGCCAAAAGCCCCCTAATCCTTTTATCTTTGAAAAAGTCAAGCCCACAAGATTGTGCTCGCACATTCTATTGTCATTAGGTATCACAGAAGAGCTGCATTGAGTGGGGACACGCAGAGCTCAACCATGCAAATTCTCTCTTTATCAAGGAAGATTTTCATATCATGGAAAAAATAAATATTATAAAATTATATGTCTCTCGAAATACAAAGTGCATATCCAAAGCTAACTATTATGATTACCAAT